>RJWT010006417.1:0-29182 GCA_004365215.1 Cuniculus paca | reverse complement strand
GAATTTCATCTGTGTAACTCACCAAGAATGGAATGGACATTAGATTCTGGGAGCACTGACTAATGAAAAAGAAATTAAAATACTCTCTCTGCCTTCTGAAAAGCCACTTCTGTAACAACTTTTGTAGAATTAAAATTAAAGAGCTTGATTAACATCCTTGTCCCTCCTCATGGGTGTGTGTTGCTCCTTGCTTTCTGCAAGGGCTGAGGCTCCTCTGTGCTGCCCTGAAGTCATTGAATATGCACTCAGCAAGCATCACAGAGATGGAGTCCATGAGTCTGGGATGCTGCCTACACTGGGTGTGGGAGGTATTGGTTCTTTACAGTTTAACCACGCTTCATTCACAAACCTAATTATTCCTAACGGAGAGTTGTGTCTTGGAAGTCTCTTCCTAATCCACCCAATCGTATCTTCTGGGATTTAATCCTGGGTCCTCTGCTCACACAGGAGAGCTGAAAAATGGTGTCTGTTATGTGTCCAAGATGAAGCATGTCTGGTGACCGTCCAGGCTGTGTCACTTGCCCTTGTTTGTTCCATAGTTCAGTGACATCATTGTTATTTCCGTTTTGCTATTTTTCCTGGTAAACGTTAGGATATCTGCATAGTGACTCTTAGTTTCGTTCTAAATTATTCCACTGATTGACTTAGCATAATTCTGGGTACAGATAATGGGAACGCCCACCGTGGGTGTGAGTGCACCAACCAATAGGCTTGTATAAAATAAAAGGGAAAGGGAGGCTCCATGCTGCTATTTTGCCGTCGCCTGCCAGCCCTGCCATAGACTGTTTCTACTCTCTTACGCAACCCTGCCTTGGAGCCAGTTAACCATGGACTGAAACCTCTACATACTATAAGCTGAAATAAACCTTTCCTTTTTTAACTCGTGGGTCAGGTGTTTTGCTTCAGCAATGAGAAAGATAACTGTATTGGGGTTTTACTAGAGAAAACAGATATAATGAGATATACAAATGTATAAGAAATTACAGGGTTGGCTTACAGCCACAGAGTCAGATGGGGAAGCATGCAGGTGTCTGTACACCAAAGGCCAAAGGATTCAATCCAAGGTCTGGAATTCACCCCAGGTCAATGGGTCTGCGACAGAAAGCCGAAGTGTCTATGCTGGAAGGCTGAAGAGTCTACACGGGAAGCCAGGAGACAGCGTCCAAGCCAAAGGCGAAGACTGGAGCTCCTCCAAAGAATGGGTTTCCTTTGTCCTTCCTGCTTCCTTTTTATGCTGTCCAGGTGATGAGCCACCCTAGGGTGGGTCTCCTACACCCTAGGGTGTAGACTTGCTAAGCCAATTTAGCTAAATTTCTAAATGTCTCAAGTTGACACAATCAACCACTACAGTAACAAAGACAGATGTGCTAGAAAGTGTGCAGTTTCACAGCTGGCGACTGTCCTCCAGGCTCACGCAGCCTTCACTTATCATCAGATATGGAGGTGAAGGTAGGTGTTTTAGCTATGATCAAAAATCACACCATAAAGAGTATGTAAATCTGTAAATAAACTATTATTTGTAATTATGTATTTTCATTCCAGTAGTGAATAGCAAGCATATCAATATCCTCCATTTTATTCATACTAAATTCTTTTACTAAAATCCTAGATATATTTAGCAAGCCAGTAATACCTGGTTTAAGGAAAAGAAAAAAGTAATTTGTATATCTTGCCTCCCTCCCTTTATTTTTTCTTTTCTTCTTTCTTCCTTCCTTTATCTTTTCTTCCTTTTCCTTTTTTCTCTTTCCTTCCTTCCATCCTTCCATTTTTTTCTTTTATAACCTCTGGCTTACTTCAGGATTTTCTCTTTATCTTCTTTATTCTCTTCAGTTTAAACATGACATGCTGTGGTGTCTTTTTGTTTATTTTCATGGCATGTATCATGTTTGGTGCTCTCTTTGCTTTCTGATTCTGTGCAATTATGTCAGATATTAATTTGAGGAACTCAATCATTGTCATTTCAATGTTACTTGTTCCTTCTCCCTTCTCTTTCTTGGAGCCCTATTATACGTATGTTATACTCTATGAATTGTCCCACTCTTGTTGAATACTGTTCTTGTTTTGTTTTTAGTTGATTTTCTTTTTGATTTTCCCTTTTGGAACTTTTCGATTTCCATAGCCTCAAATTTGGAGATTCTTTCCTTAGCAATATCTAGTCTACTAATACTGTAAACCATCAAAGGTATTCTTTATTTTTGCTATGGTGTAATTTTTTCCTTATACATAGCTGAATATAATATAATGGATAAAAGAAACTGGTTTAACCAGGCCTTCAGTAATGCAGTGGTAACATGTTAGGAGAAAAGAATCATCTACAATCCTATGATTAAGTCTCATTTTTTTTCTAGTATTGAGGATTGGACCCAGGACCTTTGCACTGAGTTACATTCACACCCACCTCTCTTTTTATTCTGAGACCTTGAGACAAGGTCTCCCCAAGTCCCCAAAGTGCCCAGGCTAGGCTTGAACTTGCCAGCCCAAGTCTCATTTTCTCAGTGAGGCTGAGCCATCGAGCTCTGTCAGTCCCCGCCACCATCCCTCCTGGAATTGGAAAGAGCAGAGTTTGAGGATTTCCCTTACCTCAGCCAAGTAGGCTCCAATAAAAACCCTAGCGGGTGAGTGAAATAGCTTCCCTCGAGGGAAGACCTTGTTAAGGTAAAGAAACTTGGGTCACTCCTGTGCCACAAAGGGGACAAACTTGAGTCATGTTGGACAATGGCTGCATCTTAATGTTAAGGGAAATAAATCAGACACTCAAGCTTAAATATCACATGGTTTCTTTTATACGAGAAACCCAAAGTATAATAATTACAGAGCCAGACAAAAGCTGGATAACAGGAATCAAGGAGCTGGAACCTTCGCAGATGGGAAAAGACTCCAGAGATGGAGGCGGGGTGAGGGAGGGCGGGAGGAAGGAAGGGAGCGCAAGCGAACGGAGATTTCTGTTAGTGACTGCAGTGCGTCTACGTGACAGACTGTGCGCTGCAGTCACTAATACAAGTAAACATCTGAAATCAGAAAGGCCACCCATTACAAAAGAAAAGAACAGAGTCCTCTGGCATATTTTAAAGTGGTTTTCCCTCCTTTCCCCAGCGAGAGGTAGGATGACCTCCTGGGAACCTAGTTAGGTCTTCAGGGATGAAACTCAAAAGCTTCGGGACCCTTGTCCCTGGTGCCTGGGGGTTCTGACTCGCGGGTTTGCCCACAGTGCACCCCATCAGGTGTCAGGTCTGTGACCGGCTCCCCACGTGGTACCAGGGGACTCTTCGGTGGGCGTTGCCCAGGCAGGGAGATTCTCCCTGACCCCTGTGGGCGCTCATGCTGGGGCAGCGGGTTGCCGTCGCCTGTGCCTCCTGCCCTGAGGAGCTGCACGAGCTTCCAGCCTCGTCACGCAGGCAGGGGCCGCTGTCCTCTGGGGGCCTGATTTTTCCAGTCTCTGTTAGCGATGTTTGTGTCTACGCTTAGGACACACACTGTGTTTTCTTTGTCTGGGTTTGCTGTCAGGGTAATATTCAGCCTCATAAAATGAATTGCAAATTATTATCTGAACCTGAAAGTTTTGCTGATGAGAAGCTTTTTATTAAAAATTCCATTTATTAAATATGGACATGTTTAGATTATCAGTTTCTTTTAAGGCCAGTTTTGGTAATTTTTTTGATGTTTGTGCATTTCATATATGTTTTTAAATTGATTGACATACAGCTATTCATCCTAATTCTTTTTTATGTCAGTAGGATAACTATTGATGATATGATTCAGGCCCGATAAAATTAATTAATGCCTTCTCTCTTCCTTTACCCCGTTTATCAGTTTTAGTAACTTTGCAGAGAACCTGCTTTTGGTTATATTAAATCATCCTCCTCCCATCCCATACACATTCCTTCTGCTTACTAATTTGCTGTTCCTGGCTTTTTAACATGAACATTTTGGTCTTTGATTCCGAATCTTTTACTTTGTAAGATTTAATGCCATACTTTATCCTTTTACCACTTCTTCAGCTACATTGCATGCATTTTGGTACATTTTGATTGTTATTGCATAGTATTTTCCTTTTCAATTTCCATGTGATTTTGTCTTTTACTTGGTACTATTTTAAAAACTGTTGTTCAGCTTTCAGTTGTTTAGTGATGTTTCAAGTGTGTTTTTGGTTACTAATTTGGTTACTGACATCCTTTGTATCTTTTTAAATTTATTGAGACTTATAGCAAAATATATGATCTCTTCTGGTGAATATATAAAGAATAAAAATTGAAATAAGTGTGTATTCTGCTATTATTTAGTGTAGTATTTTGTAAATTCACTTAGGTCTAATAGATATTTAGGCTTTTTCTAGTATTTTGTTCACACCAATTTTTGTGTATTTATTTTATCAATCATTGAGAGAAAAGTGTTTAAATTTCTACCTATAATTATGAATGTGTCTATCTCTCTTTTAGTATTGACAATCTTTGTTTTATATTCTTTGAAGCTTATTAATTAGGTTCAGCATATTTAGGATTGTTTTATCTTTTTGATCTGTAAATTCTTTTATTATTATGAAACTATCTTTCTCTCTGCCATTATCCTGAATTCATCCCCTTTTCTTTTTTTTTTTGTTTTTTTTTGTGGCACCGGGCATTGAACTCACGACCTTGCACTTGCCAGGTAGGCGCTTAGGCCGCTGAGCTAGATCCCTGGCTCTTTCATCCCCCTTTCTTATGATAGTATTCACAGGTATATCCTTCTTTGCATTTAATTTATATGTGTCTTTAGCAGTAAATGTGCTTCTCGGAATTGCTAGTATTGTATGCTGTTTCTGTCTACTCTAAATCTGTATCTTCTATTGCAGTGTTTCAGCTATTTACGTTTAATCTAAACATTGGTATTTTTGGATTATTATTTTCTAATTTGTCCATTCTAATCTTTGTTCCCCTTTTCCTTTTTATTTGACTTTTTAATGATTTTTTTTAATACTTGATTTTTTAACATTCCATTTTCTCTCAGCCATTAGGCATACATTTTTGTTTAGGTTTTTTAGGGACTGTTCTATTTTAAACATTTGAAATAAACATTTCCTTATAAAACCAAGTTAAAACTTAGAAAGTTATGGCTGATGTGGACTGTGTGCATTCACTGATTAATCACATTTCTACAATTTTACGCCATGAGGTTGTAGTTTGAAGGTGATGGTCATAAAGCGAAAATTAAAGAGCACTTCTTTGGATAGT
Organism: Cuniculus paca; assembly: GCA_004365215.1. Taxonomy (NCBI): domain Eukaryota; kingdom Metazoa; phylum Chordata; class Mammalia; order Rodentia; family Cuniculidae; genus Cuniculus; species Cuniculus paca. Next base: position 23,975 of record RJWT010006417.1, on the reverse strand, counting down.
AGTACTTCCTAAAGAATCAGCCTTTGACATCCAGGTTTATCCTGTCTTAGCTTCATCCCCATGCGGCCTTGTCTCCTTCGCACAGATGTCATTCTTGCAGACGACGCTGGCTGCAGCTCAGTAGCACTGGTCCTCGCTCATCAGTTGGTATCTTATTTTTCATAGCATCTCTCTCACATGTCTCCTTCCCAAATGCTCTGTCTTCCAGTTCTGTTCAGTAACAGCTGATCACTTCATCTCTTTTGATAAAGAAGGCAGATACCCTCTCAAATGAGCTGCATGAGGTGCAGCTTTAACTGGCTTCTGGATACGACTGCTTTGCACTGTGAAAGTATGATTTTGTATGATTGTATCGTGTCCACATCCGTAACACCACTGTGCACCTAGGCACAGATTTATGATACATTGGGCAAGACTTTAAGTAAAAATGTAATCAACTCAAAAACATTGTAACAATGCACACACTATGCCGTTTTGAATAGTTTGTGTTTTCTCCCACATGTCCTGAGGAAGTGAGATGTCCTCATTTGTTTTAAAGTTTTCTCTTGAAAAAATGATACGAACACATTTTGGCTTGTAAAAAGATAACTGCTGGCAGCCAGAAAATATAGAACTATGGAGAAAGAAACAGGAAACAGAAAGAAATGGTACCATGCCAACAATTTCTGTGTGAAAAGTAATTTACAAAGCTTGGCTCTGTCAGTGCGGACTGGGTGAGAGAGGCAAAGATGCTTATCCAGCCTTGACCTTCTGGGTGTTTCCATGTACATTTCCCACCAGGACTCTCTCATACCTCTCATTAACATCAACTCAAATTTGACATGAATAATGATAGTAATAATGGCTGATATTTATTGATCCCCAACTTTGTGCCAGACACTACCCGATTGCTTTATCTGAATCAATCCACTGACTCCTCCTAAAGATCTCTGAGCTAAGTGCGTTGGTCTCCCCATGTCCTGAGGAAGGGCCCATGTGGGATTTCTGTGACTGACCCAGCTGCCCAGGATCCTCGTGTGCCTTTGTGCTATGCCAGTTGTCTGGAACCTGGCTAAGTCATTCCTTGTTCACCTTTTCTTCTTGTTGCTTTCACTTCCTTGAACCATGACTTCTGTCCGCACCTCGCTAATATCATAGTCAGAGTTAGTTAAAATTTTCAAAGCTCTGCTTCCAGGTTGCTCTCTTCCTTCCTTTTGCTGTCAGAAACATCATGCTTTTGCGGGCATCCGTGTCTTGGAGACACATAGTGGTTCTCTGTCACTCACTGAATCGCGCACGTTTTGGTATTCACGTATTTCCAGCCAGGTGCTTATTGTACGGGTCTTTTCTTCCCGGTCACCAAGGAGGGAATGGATGGTGTTCTATCTTCTTTAGCTCAAAGATCCTCACTTCCTTTATGCGGATTCAAGTGGTTCCAATCTGAATGTTTTAAAATTTCTTTCCATTACTTTGTCTTTAAGATCTAGGGTGGCCTCTTTTCTCTGAAGTTAGCCCAGTGTTTGGCTGTTCTCCCCTCTGTAGGTGAGGTTGGCTCCCACAGTGAGCCGGACTCGGGATTCTCTGTGCCTATGTGGGGCTTTGGTCCGCTGGGGACATGGACACCACCAGCCTGTGACAGGACAGCCACGTGCAGGCCGGGGGGCTGGCCCTCTGCGGAGGCCTGAACTGCCTCGTTTCTCATGGCGCTGCGTGAAGGATGTGTAATGTTTTTATTACATACAGACAGCAAAATCACTGCAGCTTATGATGACTTCTTCTCCGGCCAGAACAGCGTTTATTTCCTTCTGAGATATTTCTCTTTATTTTCCACTTCAATGCAGGTTAAAGATTCAGAAAGTGTGTCGCTTGGTTGGCTTTATCCCATAGCTTTGTTTTTGCTACTCTGTATTATATTGATTATGTATTACTTTATAATGTTAAATAATCATTTCTCTCTTTTCTGTTTACCAAAAGCTTAAGGACAAAATCTTATATTCCTGTCTCCTTGACCTGGCAAGTGACAAATCCAAAGTAGAAAGAATGTGAGAAAAAAATATATATTTTCCTCCTCGTGGGAATAGGGTGGTATAAGTGTTCCACAAATCAAGTTTGTTAATAGTGGTCACAAATCTAATTTTTAGTCTGTTTAATATATCAGTTTCTAGGAAGTCTCAGTCTCTTGTGTGATTATGTTGGCTTTGTAATTTTGTCAACTTCACTGTATGTATTTTCAAGTTACACTGGTAGATGCATCAAAAGTTATTATAATGTGCTTGTGTACTATTCCTTTTGTCACTGAATAGTCGCTCTTTGTATCTACTAGTCCTTTTCAACTTAAATTTTATTTTGCTAAAGTGTTTAAGTTGATCTAGTTGAGTAATCACCAGTAATGATTTCACAATGACTTTGCTTTTAAAATGGTATTCAAAACCAGGTTAACTTAATGGCTGAATACAATTTGCTACCATAATATCAAGTTCCAATGTTAAAAATGAACTACGTGGTCATCTTATATTGGTCAAATTACTATTCCGATGAAATGATCCTAAGGATCACTTGACATTGTTTGTGAAAGTATCGTCAGTTCTTGCTGATCATGTAAGTCAGCACGAGCTGAAGGTTGTATAATTTATTCGTCTTTGAGCCCCTTTAAGGCTCTCCACAGCTGTTAAGGAAGCAAGTATTGGCTACAGTGACTTAGGTCAGTCTGTCTTCCCGGAACTTGATCTGCTTATTTGATGCAAAACAGCACAGGTTACTTTAGATGTCATGTACTTATTCTTTCTACGGATGATATAACATTTGTTTTAATTAGAAATAAAACATGTCAACCTAATGGCTCGTGTTCAGTTTGGGCAACTGCCCTTGTGCCAGGTCTGATAAATGCTGTTTATGCAAGGGGGGTGGGGGGCTGGCCTGAACGCTTATAGTTATTTTCTAGGTAAAACCGGACGATCTCTGTATAATGTGGCAGATACCCCAGTAGAACTGAGGCAAGGTTTACAGAAGCAGTAAATAAGTACTATGTGCTGTTTTTCTGATGACAGTGCTACTCCTGTATACCTAAGGTGGCGAGCAGATGTTTGCTCTGTAATATAGGAAAAACTCAAAAGCAGTGCTTAAGAGAGTTGAAAACACAAGGCGGATGGAGTTGTTAAGCCAGTGGTGCGGCGTCGGATTCCCAGCTGGAACTCTAAACATCCGCGCTGCAGCCTAACAGCAGCCTGAGACCCGGCCTGCAGGGTGCGGCCGCGCTCAAACCTGCACGCCCCCGGCCACCTGCTCAGCCCTGTCTGCGAGCGCCTTCCGCCGGCCTGGCGCCCGACCTGTGCGGCCTGTCCGCCTTGTCCACGCTGCTTCTCCACCGCCGCCGAGCACCCAGGCTGCCGCTGCGTGAATCCAGAGAGGCGGCCTTCTTGCATCCCCCGCCCAGCTCCCACCTGCCTCGGCTTCCCGGGGGGCTTCCAGAGCTGCTCTGCGGCTCAGAGCGCCTGGGTGCCACTGCGCTGCCCCTCCGATAGGCAACACAAGTCATCGCGCACCGCGTTTTTGGAGCCCAGTGGTTGAGCTACGTTGGCCTTTCTTAATAGTTCGTGACTTCTATCACTCTCCTGCCCAACAGAGGGTCCTGACTTTTTGATTCTTTTCGTTTTTAATACTTTAATTCTCTTGCCTTGCTTTCTAATTCTCATTGACTTCAGGTCTCAGCTTTAATCTTGTAGAAAAACCATGCCTTTCTCACGTGGTTAGATTGGTAAATGTGTGTGTCTCTCACTCACCTTCCCTCTAGGATTACAAGAGAGCAGCAAGATCTGCTCCCCACAACAGCAGATGTGCAGTAGGTCCACGAGTTGTATTCAGAATGCCCTGATGAATCGTGAGGTGGAAAGATTGATTTAAAATGCATATAAAACCTGAAGCATCTCCATTGTGTTGTATTTTTAAAAATCCCAAGTTTTGCAACTGAATCCAGGGCCAATTTTATATGAAGAGCTACTGTTTTTAAATTTTTTATATTCAAAATCTTTCATTCAACCTTACAGCTAATTCCATAACACTATGCTAAAGGAATGTTACCAACTGTGTACAGCAAGCACAAACTCTTAAAGGATGATTTCTTATTTTGAGAATATTCAAAAAATGCAGGAACTTGTCTGAAGGCAAACAGTTTCAAATGAGTAATCTTAGCATTTTGGTTTGGTTTGATTTCTGAGCAGGGTCTCACTATGTCATTCAAGCTGTCCTTGAACTCATGACAGTTCTTCTGCCTCAGCATCCCAGGTGCTGAGATCACAGGTGTGCACTGCCACACCCAGCAGGTCTTGGCATGTTAAGGGGTGATATCGTAGGGCTAAAACATTCAAGAACCCAATGTGACAGCTTTAAGGGGCAGCACCCCACCGTAGTATGAAGTTTGCTATGCTTGTTTTAAAGCACAGTCCAACTCATGCTGCGTTTTGGAACTGCTGTCCCGTGTCCAAGGTGAGGTGCATCTGCTGTCCTGTGTGTGAGCGCCCGGGGCCCCTGGAGAGGTTGCAGCTGATGGTGAGCGGAAAGTTTGGCCAAGAGAGTCTCTCTCCACCGCTGTTCTGGGTAGCTCACAGTCGTCTTTATTTTTTATAGCAAATTGGAAACGTTATATTTTAACCTTTGCTTCACTAATGGAGAGAGCCACTTACGGGGTGAATTTCTCATGTGTGTAGTCTCAGTAACGGTATTCGTGTAGGGCCCTCTATCTCTAGGGCCTTTGGTGAAGCAGTCATAGGGTTTCTCCCCACCAAAACATTCCACAGACGCGAAGCCCCTTTGCGCTCGTTCTTGACTCCGAGTGTGCACACAAGCTAACGTGGGGAATGTTTCGTTGTTTTGTTGTTTTGTTGTTTTTTTGTGGCCACGAGTAGTTTAAAATCCAGTGGCAGAAGCAGGGTTAGACTCTGTGCTGACGAAAGGGGCGTAGAAAGCCGGCCGGGAGACTTGGCTCCTGTTTCCATCTAGAGTCACTGTACACAAGTTGTTCACTATCTGTTCTCACTCCTACCACTTTTGAGGAAACAGTAACATCTTTCAAAAGTATGTACTACTATTTCTGCTCAAGTTATGTTCAATTCTTCTTTTATCTGTTGTGATTGTTGTGGAATATGAAATGTTCCACAACATGATTAAATGATTAAAATGATTAAATGTTGACACTTTAAAATAATGATGAAATCTTCCTAAAATATTGTGGTATAGTGAAATAACGTAAGATTTCTATTTTTAAAGCTACCAAAATTTCTTAAGCACATTTAATAACTTATCTAGGTAAAAATTAAGAACCTTTAGAAATGTATTAATTACGTACTCTTTCATATCCGTGGCAATTCTGGGGGGAGGGGCTCGGTTGTTGACTTAAATTTCTTCCTGTGAGTTTAATATTTGTACATTTCAAAAGGAAGATGTTCAGAGGAGGGGAGCCTTTGTACATAGGCTTTTCATGATGTATAAAGGATGTGACGTTTTTAAAAGATGAGTACATAGTGATTTCCTTCTTCCCGGAAAAATCAAGCTCAGAAACAAAAGTTACAGTGACTCATGCCTTTGATGCAGGGCCGCAGCTCCACACTGTCATCTGTTCTGTGACAGATTCGCGGAAGAGCGTCTTTAGAAGACGCTGCAGCCAGAGCACCTGTGCCCTGCATCCCCAGATGAGGCCCTTCTGGAATGGCAGAGCCTGGAAGGGAAAGAACTTCCCAGCAAACCCCAAGCAGGAAGTAGATCTGTCTTGGGGATCCCGCAGGGGACCACTGCAGGCAGCAGAGAGTCCGGCAGCCATCTCTAAGATGGTGTAGAATGAGTAACAACGATGCCTGTGACAGGTGGCGAAAGCTATGCCCCAGGCAGGCATGGGGAGAACTATTGGGCAGGGACCCAGGCAGGTGAGCGAGGGGTGCCAGGGAGGGGCTCAGCTGTGGAAGTGAAGGTCTGGTGCTTGCCACTGAGTCCGTGTGAAGAGGAGCCCCCAGAACCCTGGCTCTGTCTCTGAGAGCTTCAGGTCCCAGCTGGGCGGGAGTGAGGTGGGGATCTGGCAAATGAAAAGCGGAAGGGAGCCTCTTTGGCTGTAAGAATTAAGACAGGTTTGTTACCTTGTCCAGGTCGAAATATGGAGCATGAGCAAGGCGGTCCAGATAGTGAATCCTCAGCCGTGCGCCGCTGCCTGGGAAGTAGCATGGCTGGAGACAGGTGGGCTCGTGGTCCCCTCCCCGCAGCTCGGAGGCCGGGCCTTCACAGCTCAGAGGCTCGGCCTTCACAGGTCAGAAGTGGAGGCTGGGCTGTGGTGTCCTTCTCCTCTCTGTGCTTCCCCGCCGGGATCTGTTCACAAGGAGCAGGATTCAAAGCCGTTTAACGATGGGTGAGACCAAGGAATCCCAAAACTAACCTTCGTTAAACCTGGGCTTTATTTTTGATTGCTTGTTTTGTAGCCAGGACAGTTGTCTAAATCAAAATGATCAAATTAGAAAGTGCATCCTGTCCAAGTACCACAATCTCGAGGGCTCCATAGAGTCCCCAAGTTTTTAGGTGTCCTTGAAAAACATTCTTCCAAATGAACAGTAACGGAGGGCGGTGAAGGTGCTCGGGCTTCGATTACTGCAGTGAGTTACGGCACACTCGGCAGCTTCCGTCCACTCTGGGGTTTGTTTAGCTGATGGGTGGAACTTGGTTCCCGGTGGTGGTGGAGACCAGCAGCTCTCCCAGCTTCCCCAGCGCCCCACTCACCAGCTCTCAGGGTCAGGACCTGGGCGTCTTCAAGGGCCGTTCCGCACCCCACAGCCTGGCGAAGTCCCGACGGGTGCCGCTGTTCCCGCATGTCGTTTCCTGCAGTACTGCTGAGAGTAACTACTGTATCTATAAACCTCAGACAAGTAGAAGGAAGCCCCGGACTTTTTACACTGAGCAGTTTTGAAAAAGAGACAGAAGCTTCCATCTTTGAGGTTAAAAAGGAAAAAGCCCAATGAGGAGAACAGACAGCAGTTAAAAATTTGTAAAAGGAGGTACAGTGTTAACGTTTCTCATCCCTGCTTGCGTCTCCCTGAGCTGTGATGTTTCAAACCCCGCAGAAGCTCATGCTGCGAAGCGCCGGTTAGCAGACGTTCTGCTGCGTGTCCAGTGCGGAGGCCGCGTGGAGGCCGGGGTGCGACGACGTGGCCGTCCACCGGCTGCCGCTCCTCCCGCAGCTCCCCCGGCTCCGACATTCATAGGGAGACAGTGCCCGTGCTTCCTACGGGACTCAAAACACAACAGGAATGATGGAAAGAGTGTCCGAAGCATCTCTGTTTCATTTTATTGTTGAACAACTTTATATGCCGTTTAACTTTTCATAATCAATATTTCGAGGAGTAACGCCACAATTTTGTGTGATTAAAATGAACGCGTACGTGTTAAAACAGCCCCAGGCATGTAGTAGGTGCCTAATAGTTGCAGTGTAGCAACACATGTTAAGGTCTGACCAGAAGTTATTTTCTCGAAAATCTCCCTTGGGTCAGCCATTTTTGTTATAATCTGCCTTTTTGGATTAAAGCTGAATACAAAATGTAAAGAGCCTGAATTCTGCACCAAGCAATGTCGCCACCGTTTTGAAAATCCACAATTCCAGGAAAGGCTTCTCCTAAACTGTTTTCCTAGGTTTTCTGGAAATTGAACCTAAGACCTTTGCCCTGAGCTACATCCCCAGCCCTTACTTATTTTGAGACGTGGACTTCCTAAACTGCTAAACTGCTCCACACGGGGCTCGAACCTGTGACCCTCCTGACTCATCCTGCCAGCATGCTGGGATTACAGGTGTGCACCATCAAGTCTGGCTGTTTTCCTGTTTTCAATAAAATCACCAAAAACATTGTTGAATAAGAGTAAAACTTCTCTTCTGTTGCCTGCGCTTCCTGACTGTCCTCTGAGAAGGTTGGCAAGTATAGAAATTACTGCCAACCCTGTGCGCTTTGGCATTCTGCATGGGGAGTCCCAGCTGCCGCGTCCGGGCCTCCAGCCTCCAGCCTCCAGCCCTTCGTGTGTTTTCAGGTGCTCAGGAGCTGCTTCCTCAGTGGTGCTGTGTCTCTCTGTCTTTCATCACTGGCCGTGTATTGGGACACTTTTCTGCTAACAAGTGAAGTAGTTAACAAGATCGAGCATAAAGGTTAACAATAAACGGATGCAAGATTAACACAGACAAGGCATGCTGAGCATGCAGCATTATTTCAGACAAAATAGATTCAAGGAGGTGATTACTAAACATGAAAAGGAAGTCACCGAAGGGATAGAATCCACAAGTTTCTAAGAACACTGTGCTAACGAACACAAGCAATTGAAATATGTAAGGCAGATGTTGACAAAAGCACAAGGAGAAATGGACAAGCAACAGTTACTGAGCATTAGATAAATTTCAAAGAGTCAGAAAAATTAGAGGTAATTTGAAAATACTAGGTCAGTGAATATGGACATTTTTATTTTATTATTTTATTTCACTTATTTTATTTAATTATGGGACTGAGGGTCAAACCCAAGGGCAATCTACCATATCCCTAGGCCTTTTATTTATTTACTTTTTTAGAGACTGGGTCACACTAAGCTTCCCAAGCTGACCTTGAACTCAGGATCCTCCTGCCTCAACCTCCCAAGCAACTGGGATGACAGACGTGTCACCACACATATAGAGAATGTGGATATATTATTAAGTATCTGTAGAAAATTAGAAAAATCGACCACTGGTTATATCACAAAAAGTTATTCAACACGTTGCTAAATAAAGAAATTGCACAAAACATGTATCTGGTAATGTGAGTAACTCTTTTGAAGATAGCTATACAAAATAACAACCTTTGGTATGTTCCTACCACCTTGTTTTGAAAACCTATATTGTTACTGTTTTGGCTCTCTGTTATTGTTATTTATTTGTCTTTATTGTTTCTTGTTTCTCATGTGTTTTTGTTGTTGTTGTTGTTTTGTTATTCTGTCTAGCACAGAAAGGATAGATGTACATGTATAGGCTTATACATGCCTAGAACTACTCTTAAAGAGTTTATAAGAACTGATTTTATTAAATGTGATGGGAACAGCTACTTTAAAGAAAATGAGACATTATGGTAGTCATTGCTGATTTCTTATCATCGTGTTTTGAAGTCCAATAATGCTTTTATTCTTTGATTTGATTGGTTTTAGTTGGTTTTCTATTATTTGATTGCAGTATGTGAGAAGGCATGGACCTCTATTTTGAAGAAAACAAGAGATATTATGGTAGCCATTGTTGATTTCCTATTGTCTGATTTTGAAGGCCTGTAATGCTTTCATTCTTTTGTTTTGATTGGTTTTATACTATTTCGTTTTGTTTGTATTTATTGTGTGTGAAGGTATGGGCAACTATTTTGAAGAAAACAAGACACACTATGGGAGCCATTGTTAATTTCCAGCTGTCTTGTTTTGAAGTCCTGTATTGTTTGCATTGTTCTATTCTGACCTGCTTTATTATGTTCTACTTTGTTTTGTTTTGTTTTATTCTCTTTAAAATAAAAAAAAGAAATTGCACAATACATCTTATTGGTCACAACACAAAACTAAAACTTAAAAGTAAATTTAGAAAGGAAACCTCCAAACATTTGTAAATTAAAGTTTTTGGTTACATCCACAAGACTGGATACTGATGTTCTCAGTTTTTTCTAAATCATCTAATCAGCATGATTTTATTTTCCAATTTCTGTAGCAACTACCAAACCAAAATTATACTCATTAGAAGATTTTTTAAAAAGTGGGAACACCAACATCAGACCTTGCAAATGCAACAAAAATAAATTTAGAGCCCAAATTACATTTTATATTCCTTATAATTCCCAAAGAGAAAAAAACAGGAGCTGCTAATTTATTTAAGAAGTTTGAGAATGAGCAATGAAAGATTTTAAATACAATAAAATGGAAAGAATTTGTTCAAAAAATTAAACCTGAATAAAACAAGAAGTAAACTAATAGATAAATCCATGGCAAAGATAATAATGAAAATGTGAATTCACTTTAGGAGAGGAAAAAAAGTCAGCGACTGCATTAGTGTCCAGAGGTCAGCAAGGTCACTGAAGGCCAGCAGGTAACTGCTGTGTGACAAGGTCATTCAGAAATGGGGGGGCTGACATCATTTGGGGCCTTGGGGGGACACTGTCTGCATAACAGAAAGCACATCTCTACGACATTGGGGTTCTAGACTGGGGTTGGGGGGCACATGAGAAGGAAGTAGCCCCAAACTCTTAAAACCAAGCCCTCAGAGAGCCGTCCCTCTTCCGGTCACCCTGCATTTGTAAGCACTTGATTCCAAGAAGGCTGAGGGCCCCGCGCAGCTGGGAAGCCACGCGCTCAGTGGAGTTCTTTCACCGCAGAAGAAGCAAAAAATAGATGTCTGTGGTCTGCTGCTCTCTCCCAGCTGCTACAGAGGAGCTCTGTAAAGGATGTGCGAGGAGGGTGCATATGGGTGCAACCCACTTTCTCAATGAAATGGCGTGTTCTGGGAGAATTTAGCTGAATAAAATGGAAACAAATAAAAGTAGAAAATAAAAAAAGAATAATGACTATAATTCTGCCCAAAATTGTCTTTGTGTTCAGGCAGTTTTATGGCTGCATATTTTTTAACTTTCAATGAGTAAACACCATATTATATGAATTTCTCCAGAACATTTTAAAAGACAATTTGCCATCAGTTCATTTTGAAAAGGCAGAATAATCTTGATGCTCAAGTTTGAAAAGTATAAAACAGCGAAGAACATTCTAGACCTCTCTTGGCTGAGAATATAGACATACGAATGCTAAGTAACATATTAGCAGACATAATCCAGTGCCTCCTGGAAGGCTGAGCCGTGATGACCAAGCACTACTTAGATCAGAAGTGCAGTGCTGGTCTGAGAACACAGTCGATAGATGGCTTCTTATAACACACTTTCCAGGAGAAAAACCAAAATGCCACTCAGAGATGAAAAAGCAAGAGACACTCTTTCTTATTCCTGATGTTTTGGAAAACCTTTTCCAGTATGAAGGATGGGAAGATTTCTTAGCATGATAAAGAATGTCTTCACCCAACAGCAAAATATTTACCAGTGGCTTGTGTTAGGATTGTCATGACAACACCCACTAGGCCTCTTCTAAACGTTTCTCAGAGTGCCCACGCATGGCTGTCTGAGTGTGCTTTGTACTACTAGACGAAAGATAAAGAGCAGAGATTTATTCCACGTCGTTGCGGAGACTGGGAAGCCTGAGACCAAGCCACTGCCATCTGGTTTCAGACTTTTTTTATGCTGTATTTATTTTTATTTTGTTTATATTTTATTTTTTATTCTATGTAATACCATGAATCGAACCCAGAGCCTTCGCACTAAGCTCTGTCCTCTGCCCTTTTACAAAATTTCCTATTTTTATCTTACCATGTCACTAAATTGCCAAGGCCAGGCTTGAGTTTGTGACCTTCCTGCCTCAGCCTCCAGAGGGCTGGAATTAGAGGATGGGTCTCCATGCCCAGATCAGTGAGGAACTTGTTGCTGCACCCTCACAGGGAGAAAGAGGCTGCACCTGGGAGGATGAGCCCTGCCTCAGTTCCTTTTCTGACTCACCTACACCTGCACCCGCACGAGGGAGACCTCATGGCCACGTCACCCCCTGAAGGTGCCCCTTTTGTTCTGTCACCTTGGCAACGCCTGAATTTGGGGGTGACTCATGTAAAATTAGCAGCTTAGAACTGGTACAAACAGCTTAATAACAACAATCGATACCCCCTCCCCAGCCTCTTCCTGCCCACCCCCCCTTGCACCCCTGTTACAGTTTCTAATAACCCTATCATCATTTTAGTTCTGCCGTTTTGGCTTAAAGATTCTAAATATATTTAAGAATATTTTTCTTATTCCACCAAGTGTAAATGTATATCCTGATTCTCTACTGTACCATCAGGCGACTGGTTCTCTAGCATTCTTAATTAGTCAAACTCTTATTCAATGTGTAGAATGTTGATCAATGCTAACTAATTATGTTTAATGATAAATAGCATCCTTATTTTATTTTTAAACAGATTTTTAATACTTTATGCCTGTTGCTTTGATACTTCTATACAGGGGCTTAGCTAACTTTTTTTTCCTACCAGCGTTAGGTAACAAAGCAGATGATTCAAGAAAATGTGTTCTAGAAAACACATGTCTGAAAATATACTAAAAGCATACAAATTAATCCAGTAGAAGAGACAAAACACTTTTAATGATAGTATGTTTCCGTCAGTAGTGAAGTCCTGTATACAGTTAGAAGAAACATTTAAAGCCATGTTATTTATGTTTTTCTTTGAAAAGAGAGCTGTAATAAGAAGGCAACCCTAAATAATCATGAATGTATTATATAATAAAGGATTTTCCGTGGTGCTCTAATGGGAATTCATATAAATCCAGTGAAACTAATGCTTTGTAGTAGTTTTTAATATAATTAGGCTGTTGTGACTTGGCGGCCACACCGTGGAATAATGCGTGCTTTATGATCAGGGCCAACAACGACGTTCTCTGGCTCCTTACGTCATGGATAAAGTTGTCTCATGTTTGGAACTGAACTGGAGACCCGTCTTAGAAATTCCGGCAGGGAAACCCGTTTAAAGAAGCCCCCATCCCGAGAGCGGGTCAGAACCTGCCCACAGGTTGAAAGCGGGTGTTGCTCTGCTGCTGCTCTGCAACGTCAGCGAGGTGGCAGTTTGGGACCCCGGCACCTCCCAGGGGTTTTCTCACAATGGGCAGAGTGATCACCCGGTCTGCCGGGCAGTGCTGCAGGCTGGCTGATGACTCCGGCAGAGTGGCCAGACAGTTGAACTCAAAACTAGGTCCAGAAGTAAAAGAAGTAAAGTTTGGGCTGAAGTGATCTGGACCTGGGCTTTTTGCCAGAATTCTGTCTACCTCAGGTCGTTACACCAAAGATAGGATTTGCTGTCTCATCAGATAGCTGGCTCATCATGCTATATACAGTAAGTCATCTAGCCGTCCAACTCCTAGTTTTAAGACAATTTTGCCCAAATTATGAATATTGAAAAAGAATCTTCATAAAATCATTATGCCACTATGAGAGAATAGGTGAAATGTATGGGGGAGACCCCAATAACCGAGTCAGATGAGCATTTAAATCAGTAGCTGGGCATGGTAACAACACCTATAACCCCAGCACTCTGGAGGCTGAGACAAGCGGCTCCCAGCAAGCAAGTCCAAGGCCAGCCTGGGCTACATAGTGAATTGCAGACCAAACTGAACTACATAGCAAGACCCTGTCTCAACAAACCAAATAATAATAATAATAATAAATCAGTAGTCACTATACCCTGTGTTATGGCTTATATCTAGATGTCCCCCAAAGCTTACCCAGTCATAGGTGGGGCATTCCAGTGGTGATTGGATTTTGCTGTTGTTGTGATGGGTACAAAAATGTGATGCTGGTTTGATTTTTTTTTCCCATACCAGGGATTGAACCTGTGACCTCACACTCGCCAAGAAAGTGCTTATGCCGCTGAGCTAAATCCCTGGCTACTGGGTTTGAGTCATGATGCAATGCTAGGATTAAGGCTGCCCCAACCTGGCTGTGTGTGCTGCCCACTGTAAGGGGTGGTGAACCTGGATGAGATATGAGGGACAGGAAGAGGGTTGCTGCTTGTCACTTGCTTCTTGCTGCCTCCTGCCTGCCCTGCCCAGGACTGTTTCTCCTCTGCCATTGCCCTCAGCTGTGACACCCTACCTTGGAGCCAGCCAGCTATGAATTGAAACCTCTACAAACTGAGCTAAAATAAACCTTTCCTCTTTTAACTTTTGGTGTCAGATATTTTGTCTCAGCAATGAGAAAGTAACTAAGACACCCTAATTCATTAGTTTCTTTCATTTGGCCATTCCTATTTAAAATTGTAATCCTCATTCTCGTTACTGGGAACTCTCTATTCTCTGCTCACTTCTTCCTCTCCTCCAGTTATAGATAAATAGATTTGTTTTATGCATTGTCATTCTCCTATTACTAGAATATTCTCTTTATGAGGGTAGAGCTTTTTTCCTGTTTACTGTGATACTGGAGACTTTCAAAGTGTCCTTGACTATACAGAGAAAAGAAAGTAAAGATTTTGAGTGAATTTATTAAAATAAACTTAAGGGTATAATATGAAAAGTCAGATGGAAAAGACAGCTTGCTTAAAATCTTCATTTGAATCATTCATTTTCTTTTTCTTTTAAATAATAGGAAAATAAAGCACTGTGTGTGTGTGTGTGTGAACTTTGAAGAAAAGCTAGCATACTACATTCTTTTAAACAATGTACTTTGTCAAAAATAAGCACTACTAGCCAAATATTTAACTCTAATTTTTACCTGTTTCTTTAATAGTATCTTTACCTGTTGAATTTGGTTTAGATGCAAGTAGACCTCTCCCATTCCCCACTTTGGGTAGGGAGAGCTTCTTTTATATACTTTCTAGGCAATTAGAATTGAGGGAGAAATTTTTTTATTTTAAAATGATAAAAGAATAAAAACAATGATACAGAATTTCAAAACAAAATAATAGATTAACAATGGTTAGTATATTATGTACTGTTATCTTTAAAGTAGTTGCTCAGATTACAAGACATAGGCATGAAAAAATGATCAGACAATGAAAGCACAAGCCATTCTTTTTGATGAACCAATAGAGATTAGTAGTATAATTATCTCTTTTCCCTCCTTTCCTTTTTCCCCTCCCCTATCCTGGTTGCTCTTTCCTTCCAAGCAGTCTCCTCCCCCTTCACTCTCACGATATCTATTGTACATCTTGGGTCTTATTTACTCTTTCAGGTTTTTAAACTGGGGAAAAATTATGATTTTTACACATCCAAGTATGACTTAATTCACTTACAAGTATGGTCTCAAGTTGCATCCATTTACCTATAAAAGCCTCGAGTTTATCCTTCTTTATAGCTGAGTAATATTTCATTGCATAAAAATACCACATCTTTTTTTATCCATTCAATGGTTGATAGGCATTTGTGTTGTTTCCAACATTTAACTGTTACAAATTGTGCTGCTATAAACATGGGTGCGCATACATCGCTGTGGTATGATGTTTTCAATTCTTCCAGGAATATACCCAGAAGACAAAGAACTAGATCAAATGGGGCCTCTAATCCTAGTTTTTTGAGGACTGTTCACATGGATTTCCACAGTGGTCTACACTCCCACCGATGGAAAAGGGTTCCTTTTTCCCCACATCACCACCAGCATTATTATTGGTTGATTTCTTGATGATAGACATTCTTTCTGGTATGAAATGGAATCTGTGTTGTTTTAATTTTCATTTCTCAAAAGACCAATGATGTTAAATATTTTTTCGTATATTTATTTGTCATTTCTATTTCTTCATCTGAGAAGTGTGTATTCATCTCAGATGCCCATTTTTGGATTCAGTCTTTGAATTTGGGAATTTCAGTTCTTTGTGTGTTCTAGATAGAAGTCCTTCATCTGAGGGACAGTTGTCTAAAATATTTTCCCCATTCTGTGGGTTGTCTTTTCACTCTGTTGGTGATTTCTTTCAATGTGCAAAAAGTTCAATAAGATGAAATCCCAGTTGTTGATTCTTCAAAGTACTTCCTGTGAAGCTTAGGTTTTGTTCATGAACTGTCTGCCTACCCCTGTGTTTTCAAGATTTGTACCTACCTTGTCTTCCAGTAGATTTAGTGTTTCTGTTTTGATATTTAGCTCTTTGATCCATGACTTTAATTTAGTGCATGGTGATGGATATGTGTCTAGTTTTTGTCTTTGGCATGTGGAAAGCCAGTTTTTCTGGTACCATTTATTAAAGAAGCTATCTTTCTTCCAGTGAACATTTGGCCCCTTTGTCAAAGATAAAATGGATGAGTGTCTTTGTAGTTGTCACTGCCTGCATCTTCTAATCTGTTCTATGGATCTTCAGGTCTGTTTGTTTGTTTGTTTGTTTGTTTTTGTTTTTTTCTTTTTTTTTTTGCCAGTACCATGCTGATTTTATCACAGTAGCTTTGTAGTATAATTTCAAGTCAGGGATTGTGATGCCTCCTGCCTTGCCTTTGTTGCCCAGGATTGCCTTTTCTATTCTAAGTCTCTTATGTTTCCAAATGAATTTTAGGAATGTTTTCTCTAGCTCTGTGAACTATGCTATTGGTATTTTGATTGGGATTGCATTAAATCTGTATAACAGTTTTGGGAGTATGGTTGTTTTCACAATGTTGGATTCTTTCTATCCATGAACAAGCGATATCTTTCCATTTTCTGATATTCTCTTAATCTCCTTTTTCAGAGTACTGTAGTTTTCAATATATAGATCTTGTACATTCTTTATTAGATTGATTCCTAAGTGTTTCATTTTTTCGAATGCTATTGTGAAAGGTGATGTTTCCCTAATTTCTCACTCAGTGAGTTTTTTGTTTGTGTACAAGAATGCTATTGATTTTTGAGTATTGACTTTGTATCCAGCTACGCTGCTGAATTTGCTTATTAACTCTAGTAGTCTTTTGGTGGAGTTTTTGGGGTCTTCTATGTAAAGTATCATGTCATCTGCAAATAATGATAATGTCTTCTTTTTCTGTGCTTATTCCTTTTATTTCTCTCTCTTGTCTAATTGCTCTGGCTAACATTTCCAGAACTATGTTGAATAGGAGTGGTGATAATGGAAATCCTTGTTTTGTTCCTGATTTTAGAGTGAAACCTTTCAGTTTTTGTCCATTTAGTATGATGTTGGCTGTTGGTTTGTCATAAATGGCTTTTATCAGATGGAGGTAGAGACCATCTACTCTGATTTTCTGTAGGGTTTTTATCATGAATGAGTGTTGGACTTTATCAAAAACTTTTTCTGCATCTATTGAGATGATTATATGATTTTTGTCTTTGGCTCTGTTGATGTGGTGGTTACATTTATTGATTTGGGTGTGTTGAACAATCCCTACATTCCTGGACTGAATCCCACTTGATCATGGTGTTATAATCTTATTGATGATTTGCTGCATTCTGTTTATTAGTATTTTTATTGAGGATTTTTGCATCTATGTCCATTAGGGAGATTGGCCTGCAGTTTTCTTTTTTGGTTGGGTCTTTCTCTGGTTTTGGTATCAGAGTAATACTTGTCTCTAGGAATGAGTTAGGGAGAATTGCTTCCCTTTCAATTTCATTAGAGTTTGAGGAGTATTGGCCTTAAGTCTTCCCTAAATTTTTTGTAGAATTAAACCATAAATCTATTAAGACGCATGCTTTTCTTTGTTGGTAGGTTTTTAATTACATTTTAAATTTCATTAATTGATGTTGAGCTATTCAAACTTTTTTAAATCTTCTTGATTCAGCTTTGGTAATTCATATGTTTCTAGGCATCATCTGTTTCTTCTGTGTTTTCCATCCTATACAAGTAAAGACTTTCAAAGTAGGTATTGATGATCTTCTGAATTTCCATAGGATCTGCAGTGATTTCACCCTTTTCATTCCTCATTGTGTGAATTTGAGTTTTTTCTTTCCTTTATTTGATAAGGTTGGTTAGGGGTTCATCAATATTGTTTATTCTTTCAAAGAACCAACTCTTTGATTCATTCATTCTTTGTATTTTTTTTTTCGGCATCGGGGATTGAACTCACAACCTTGCGCTTGCCGGGCAGGTGCTCAGTCCGCTGAGCTAGATCCCTGGCCTTGTATTGTTTTCTTAGTCTCAGTTGCACTAATTTCTTCACTGATGTTTATAATTTTCTCCCTTCTATGATCTTTGGTTTTGCCTTGCTCTTCTTTTTCTAGAAACTTGAGGTGCAGCATTAAGTTGTTTATTTGTGCTCGTTCTGTTATCCAATGTGAGAATTCACTGCTATATATTTCCCTCTTTGACTGCTTTCATCACATCCCACAGGCTCTGGTGTGTTGTATTTGCATTTTCATTTGGTTTTAGATATTGTTTAATTTCTTCCTTAATTTCAAATGTGACCCATTGGTTGTACAGGAGGGTATTATTTTATTTCCATGTGTTTATGGAGTTTTTCTGATTTCTTTTGCCATTAATTTCTAACATTATTACACTATGATCAGATAATACGCATGGGATAATATCAGTGGCTTTGCATTTACTTAAGCATGTTCTGTGGGCTAGTATATGGTCTATTTTAGAAAATGTCCCATGTGCAGCTGAGAAGAATGTATTCTGATGTTGGGTGGAACACTCTGTAAATGTCTATTAAGTCCATTTGTTCGCATGTTTGATTCAGTTCTGTTATTTCTTTGCCGACTTTTTATCTAGTTGATCTATCTCTTTGTGACAATGAGGTATCAAGTTCCCCTATTACAACTGTGTCATTAAGTATTTGATTTTTTATGTCTATTAATATTTGTCTTATATAGTTGGGTGTTCCCATATTTGGTATATATATTTATGATTGTTATCTCTTCCTCTTGAATTTTTCCCCTAGCAAGTATGCAGTGACCTTCTTTATCTCTTTTGATCGTTTTCAGTTTAAAGTTCACATTGTCTACAAATAGAATCACTACCCCTCCTTTTTTCTGGGTTCCTGTTGCATGGTGCATTGTTTACCATCCTTTGACTTTCAGTCTATGAGTTTCTTTCTTGAGTTAAATGTGCTCTTGTATGCAGCATATTGTGAGATCTTGTTTCTTGATCCATTCTGCCAATCTTTTCTTTTGATCGGTGAATTGAGGTCATTTACATTAATGAGTATAACTGATATGTCTTAGCTTATCTTTGTCGTGTTATTTTCTTGCTGTTGGTTCCCTGCTTTTCCCCTCTGTTTAATTGCTTGCCCTGCCTGGTGGTTTCTTTTTGTTGTTGTTCGTGTAATTTTGGTCATTTTTATCTCAATCTAGAATATTTTTCAGTATTCTTCCTAGGGTTGATTTGGTGGACATGAATTTCTTCAGTTGTTCTTTGTCATGGAAGTATCTTATTTCTCCATTAATTTTGAAAGATAGTTTTGCAGGGTACATCAGTCTGGGCTGGAAGTTGTTTTCCTTCAAGGCTTGAAATACTTCACTCCAAGCTCTTCTTGAACTGAAGGTTTGTGTTGAGAAGTCTGCTGTGATTCAAATGGACTTTACTTGATAGGTGATATCTTTCTTTTCTCTAACAGCTTCTAATATTCTGTTTTAGTGCTGAATTTCTGGGATCTTGATTATTATATGTCTGGGTGTAGATTTATTCTAGTTATGGCTGTTCATATGCTTCACTTACCTGTATGTCAGATTCTGTTCCCTTGCTTGGGAAATTTTCAGCTATTGCTTCTGCAAATAGTTTTTGTATGTCATTTGTGTTGACTCCTGCTTTTTCATTGACACCTATCAGTCTTACATTGTTTTTCTTTGCATCATCTTGGAGCTGTTCAGTCGTTATTTCATGGTCTCTTATTTTTAAGAGATCTTTCCTTTTGTGATCTCTAGCTGTGATCCTGTCTTCAAGATCTGAAAGTCTATCTTCAATTTTGTTCAAGCAACTGGTTTTTCTAGCTTACAGTGGAATTTTTAATTTCCCGTATATCTCTTTGAATCTGTTTCATACATTCTATTTCTTTCCTAGAGTGTTCATTCAGAATTTCCATCATTTTCCTATGTTCCTCTATTTTTTTATCTGTCTTCTCTAGCTGTGCTGAGCAACTCCTTCATTAAGGTTGTCATTTTTTTTTTAACCTAAGAGATTATTTCTGATCTGATTTCCTCTGTAGCCTCATGGATTTGTTTCTTTACTTCACTTGCTATTTTCTCAGAAATTTCAGGTGCGTGTCTTCCAATTTCTTCTATATCAATGTCTTGTGTACTTGTTCTGGAATGGCTGGAGGTCTGAGGTTGCATTTTGCTTTTTTGTCTTTTCACCTCTTGGTTCATATTTGGTCTTTTCAGTCTCACTAGTCTCACCAGTCAGTCATGTGCGCCTTAGTCAGTGTCCTAATGCTGGTGCATTCACCCACTTGCCAGGTCCCACAGTGTAGGAAAGAGGCCAGTCGCCTGAATTTCTCCTGCCAGCCCAGTTGGGTGAGTTCTGGATTCTTCCCAGAAGGACTAGCTGTGGGAGTATTGATGTGAACCAACCCTTGGCTCATATTGTTACTTCTACTTCAGAATTTTCTAGGCTGCCAGACCCACCTATTCACAGTGTGTACCCCCGCCAAGACCCTACTGTGTCACTGGGGGGTCTCACAGGCCCATCTGGGTTGCTCTAGATGGAGGGAAGGGTCACTGGCACTCTCACAGGCCCACTGGGGTCCTCTGGATTGAGGAAGTGGTCACCCATGCTTTTGCAGGCCTGCTGAGCTCCTCCAGTTGAGGGGAGGGGTCACTGGCAGTCTCGCCAGCACACTGAGGTCCTGAGGAAAAAAATATTTTTAATCCGTGCTAAAGTTGTGTAATCCCATGAGTTGTTTTATCCTGCAAACATGCATAGTGTTATCGTGTATGATTCTATGTAAGTATAGGCTAATGATTTCCAAATTTGTCTCTTTGGCACGTATCTTTATTGCAGAAGAATTTTCTATTTCATGATGAATTTGAACAATAATGATATCTGTGTCCAGCTTGTAGTACTAGAGCACCTTCCATATGGTGGTAATTGGCAACCTTAAGGAAATAGATCAAATCTTACTTCCTAGATCTAGATGTAATCATATACACTTAAACCAAAAGTGTTTGGTTATAATTTCCTTTCTTACTCTAATAGTATATATTACAATTTTACACAAGTTTAGATAAAATGATAAAAAGCAGTTTGCCTTTCATTTCTGGAACATAAATGTTGCTATGTAAAGCAAAATAGATTTCTAACAAGTGGTAGGTGTTTAGTTAATGTACACTAAATAAAATTGCATGGTTTTCTGAAAATAGGATAGTGGATTAATGTTTCATCTTAAACCTAAAAAATATTGCTAATTTATACTCACATGTTTTGTCAGAAGCTTAAAACTTTGGCATTTGTAGGTAAGCAGCATTTCAGATAAATTTAATGATAGACTTTGAGAAAGACTAAAATCTTCAGTCTTAGTTATTAAGAACTGCAAGGACTACAGAATAAACACACTGGGTGTTTGTATCAATTTCTATACTAGGAAATGAATGTCTGGTGCACACATGAGAGACCTTAGCTTTTCTAATGGCGTATCCCTGCATGGATGCAGACGCAGATACATGTAAGTGTGTACACTGGACAGAGACCTCGTTTTGATTTCTTTCAATAGCTGAACTATTAGTCAAACTGACCCATCTTCAGCATATTTCTTGTTCCTTTATGGTAAAAACAGTCAAAATCTCTTGTTATTTTGAAATATGCAATGCATTCTTCTTACAGTCAACCCTACTGTGCAATAAAACACCAGACCTTGTCCCTCATCTCTAACTAGAATGTCGTACCTTTTCATCAACCTCTGTGATTCCTCATGGCAGCCTTGGTAACCACATTCTCTCAATACCTATGCAGTCAGCGTTAGATTTCACAGATGAGTCAAATCATGCAAGGTCCATGCATGTGTGTGTGTGTGCGCGCTTATTTTACTTCATGTCCCCTGGGCTCATCCACATTGTCACAAATGACGGGCTTTCCTCTTTTGTAAGCCTGAATAGTACTCCACTGTGTACATGACCATATCTTCTCTCCTCACTCACCCACAGGCAGATACACAGGTTGACCCCAGACCTGGGCTTTTATGAATAGTATGCAGTATGCATGCATAGAGATGTCTCTTCCCACATACTAATCCCTTCACCTTTATATACTGAGTGAGATTGCTGGATTCCACAATAGTTTAGTTTTAATTTTTTAAGGACCCTCCCTGCTGAGTTTCGAATGCCTACACGAATTTTTATCTAGTTCCTCATCGACAGCCCCAGTGTTTGTACTGGGTCTAATCAGGTTGAGGGATGAAATCAATAGTTGTAGAACAGTCCTAGATGGACCTGCTGCAGTTATTGAATCTATGACCTTGATTTGGTTGCAAAGAATCTGAGCCAAAATTTTTCACACTGCTCTCTCATGAGATGCTAGGGCTCTGTGCAATCATTTGTAAGTGCGGGAGACTTTGAATTTCCACTCTGTTGTTTTTCATAATTTGTATCATACTCATTTCTCCAAACTTGATTATTTTCTTTTCTTCAGTCTCATATTTACTTTTTCGTCTTGGCCGCCCGATGGCTGCACTGTGGCTTCTGTTACAGTGGACGAGAATGTGAACAGTGTGCTGCCACCTATAGGCGGAAAGGCATAACAGAGAAGCGTAACCTAAAAGGGGTTCTTTTAATGTTTCCCAACTGCCACAATCGCCATCTTCAACCCTTCTACCTAGACATTAACCTGTTCACCAAGGCTGCCATTTACCCCACCTTTGTCATCTGCCACACCCCTGCCGGCAGTGTCACTGAGGGTCCCGTCCTAGGAAGGTCCTCTGACTTCTCGAAGCTGTGAAGCCTGGTCAGCCACTCTCGCGGCCGTGCCCTGCCCCACTGCCCTGTCTCCGTCCCTCCCCGCGGGTGCCCGGGCTGGACGGGCACTCCTGCCAGCGCCCGCAGTCTCCTCCTGGTGCTGCCCTGTAATGATCCAGGTCTGTTTCTGCTTTATTCTCTGCAGAGTGCGGCCGCAGCTCCCAGCCCCGTGCTGGGCAACATCCCTCCGGGAGATGGCATGCCAGTAGGTCCTGTGCCACCAGGCTTCTTTCAGGTACCGAACGCTGGGGTGGGGGCACCTGCTGATTTCAGTGGAGGCCAGAGAGGAGGGGGGGAGGGGCGAGAAGCAGGGAGGAGAGTGGGAGGGAGAAGGAGGGTCATGGTCGTTCTTAACTAAATGCAGGGCCGTGCAGCCAACTGCTGACAGATCAGAGGAGCTGTGTGCTGTGCTGCGCTTTCTTCCAATGCTTCCTTGTTCATTCATTCATTCATTAAGCCATCTCATCATTCATCATCATTAAAGAGGAGAAGGAGTTGAAATGGAAATAACCTGGTAACTGGTAAATATTCGTGAGAGAAGCAGCTACAGAAGTGTTCTGGGAGACCCGGGTTCTTAACTGCCTAAGCTATCCCCGTTTCCACGGACCAGACAGAATCAAGGGTTGGCTGTACTTCCAAACTATAGCGAAGTCATACTCCATTTACTAATCAAGAATTACAGGCTGCGTCAGAATATATTTGAGAATCATCTTTGTGTCGTTTAAGCTGGAATTTAATGAATATCATTATAAGGCATTTTAAGACCAGATTTTCAAATAGATACACTAGTATTTCAAAATTTCAAGTGGCCACCTTTTTAACGATGATGATAATGATTTTCAGATTATGAGACCTAACTTTGTGATTTTATTCACATCTTAAATCTGATAGTATTCTAACTCAAGCCAGCCAGATTCTGAAATTTATTTTTGTACATAATTTTATAATGTTCTTTGAGAAAATTAAGAATTTAGAAGTTAAGAACTAGAGTTGGAAAGCATTATAGGAATTAGCATAATATGCTATATTGTTAATAAATTAGGTACTTATAAGATAATTTGTCCCTTTAGTTTTTAGATTTTCGGAGTCCTTAATAATCATTTGTTAGTTAACCTATACCCTAATTGTAGGGTACTTATAAATGTGAAAATGGAGAAATAAAATTATAAGTAATTTTGCAAAGTACATCAATTGAATTTAAGGGTCTTCATTAGAACCTAGTACCAACTGTGATCTTTCAGGACCGGCTTATTTGCTCAGCTGCTCCTGTGTTAATACTCAAGTAGTTTAGAATATTTAAGAGTCTCCTTAAAGCTCACATTCTGTCTCAGGGGTCCTTTCTTATAATCTAAGAGCAGATTATAATGTTGATTATTAATTAAACAGCCACCATTTAAGATAACGATAATCATAGCTAACAATAGCTGTTTCCTGTGTGTGGTGCTGTGCGCTGAGTGCTTTACACACATAAACGTTTAATCCCCACAGTAACCCTGGGTGCAAAGTGTGTATCATTATCATTGCCACTGTGCAGATGGAGAAACCCTTTAGATAAATGAGTCTCA
>RJWT010006416.1:0-29187 GCA_004365215.1 Cuniculus paca | reverse complement strand
CCCCCCCCCCGAATATAAATAATTTTGAAAGGGTTGGGGGTGTGGCTCAGTGCAAAGGGCCTGGGTTCAATCCTCAGTACTGCCAAAAAATAAAAAAATAAAGAATTTATGAGAGAAAAAGGTAATCCACAATTCCCAAAACTGGAAAAGTACACCAGTGTCTGAAACTTAGTAATGAAACTGAAATTTAAACTAACATTTAAGATTTTTTTTAAAAAATTAGTGTTCAGTTACAAAAATGCACTTGAAATGTGCACTATCGTTTTGTAGAGGATAAACCTCTGAGAGAATCTGAATGACAATCTAGACTCAGGTTTCCATAGCTGTCATACCCTGAAATTCTGTATAACTGTCAAACAGGTGCCACCTGATGACTCTTATGAGATCTGAAAGATACAGGAACCGCTTGGACTAAGGGTGAGAAAGGAAGTAAAATAAAAAAAAAAAAAGAGTGATTCTCCAAAATAGCTCTACTTTCACACTGTCTTTTGCCTAAGTCTCCCCATTTGGGAGATCTGCTGTTGCAAATCCTGATCCATTTCCCTTCCCAGTTTAGTATAAATTTCTGGCTCACTTGACTGTCACTTCTGAAGTATGTCCAAAAAAGGCTTCCATATTTTCTGACAGTGCTCCGCACTCCTGATAGGATGTGTTCTTGAGTTTTTTGTTTGTTGTTGTTTGAGACAAGGTCTTACTATGTAGTCCAAGCTGGCCTTGAATTTGTTATGTAGCCCAGTACTCTTCATCCTCATTTGCCTCAGCCTCCCGAGAGCTGGGGTTACAGGCCGGCAGCACTGCACCTGGCTAGCAGTCCTCTCGAGAAACCTTCCAACTGTGAGGCACGTGCTCCTTTGTCTGTGGCTGTATGGGAGAGACCCCAGCATTTCAGAAGCTTTGCACTAATCGGCCACTAGGTGTCAGTCCTCAGCTGTGTTGTAGAGAAAAGAACCAGGAAAGGAAACAAGGAGGGTTAGGATAATGTTTAGGAGAGAACAGGAAGTCATCAGAGTGCAGCCACTTTTGACGAATAGAACGAAAGTGAGAAAACGAAACCCTAGAGCCGCGTGTAGTGGCGCACGCCTGTAATCCCAGCACTCGGGCTAAGGCAGGAGGATCGTTGAGAGTTCGAGACCATCCTGGGCTACAAAGTGAGCTCAAGGTCAGCCTGAACTGCACAGCAAGACCCTGTCTCAAAAAAAGACAAAAAAAAAAAAAAAAAAAAAAAAAAAAAAAAAAAAAGAAAGAAAAAGGAAACCCTATAAGGAAAAATGAAGGCATCATGAGTTTGATGAAAATCGCCCAAAGTGTTTAGGACTGGCACAGAAGGCCCCTCTCTCCTATAGTCACCTGCAGACACACGCGCTTCCCGATGCAGCCCACCGCCCACCAATGCCACTGCTGACTGGCAGCTCCTACCTACTTGCTCTTCCCTTTCCCTGGACTTCAAAATAATGCCCTGGAGCTGGTGCATCCTGCTGTGCACACCTGACCCTGGCTTCACCCTGGGGTCTGCCTTCTCTGCCTCTTTCATGAGGTGATTTAGGGATGCTGGGGAGAGATCCAACCAGGGGAACCAGTGTCTTCATAAAGGTATAATAACTTTCTTACCTTCTTTTCTTTTTTGTGGTACTGGGAATTGAACCTGGGGCCTTTACACTGAATTACATCCTCAGTCTATTTATTTTCTTCTTCTGAGATAGGGTCTTGCTGAGTTGTCCAGGCTGGATTCAAACTTGTGACCCTCCTGCCTCAGCCTCTTGGGTAGCTGGGATTAGAAGTGTCGACCACAGCGCCTGGCACAAGGCTATAATTTCTAATCCCGGACAGAGTCTCAATTCAGTTTGTCAATACTTTTTCTTCCCTGAGAACGGGATGTCCTCGGTGTCTCTGTCTCTCTCTCAGCAGGTGACATTGGCTCCACAGTGACCATGGGATCCACAAATTCTCAAACCCTCACATTCCCCTGAGGCCCCCACACACATCCTGACCCTACAAGTTTTCTTCACTTTCACTCCCTCTTGCTTCCTGGACCACCAACCACAGGCTAGAGATCTGCTGCCCTCCTATCTCCTCCGAGTGTCCCCAGCACTTAGCTCCACGAGTCAATTCCTGCATCTCCATGAACTCCTCAGCCCCAGAATGAATGCTCGTGTGTGGAAGAGATGGAGAAAAACTGGCTTCTCTTACCAAATGGCGTGAAAATACCTGGCAGTAATTTCTCAGATGCTTTCGTGGTAAGTCCATCAAGGTTGAAGGACAGGCCTGGAGTATACAGTGGTTGCCGAGCTCCAGATTCCCGGCTTTGAGGTGGAAGAGCAAGGCGGAGGATGGAGCAGAGCCTCGGGGATGGCAGGGCACACAGCTGCCCCTCACCGGGGCCATCTTCACACTCCTTGGGCTCCTCATGAAGCACCAGCTCCCGTGGCTTCCAGAAGGCTGGGCGAGGGGAACTCTGCTGCCTGAGCTGGGACAGGGGTGCGGGTGGAGAAGTGGCAGTGGGCTAAGAGAGGCATGAAGGGACAGCTCCCAGAATTCCCTGAACTATGCAGGGACCCCGGGCTGGAGCTTCCACCCCACTGTGTGCACAGCTCCTCGGCAAACTCCATTTTCTCTTGGTCCATTTTGTCATACTCTCTTTTTGCTTGCTCCATTTTCTCTCTTTCTTCAGCCTTCTGGAAGCGAAGTCTGTTCTTGGAGTAGCAGTCTCAATGCCTCCAGGTAACCTCTCCACCCTCTGCAGCCAGCTCACTGCTCTCACCAGCTCCCGGATGATGTCCCCATGAGGAGCGGCCGCTGCCCCAACCTCATGGCCCTGATGGCATCATCAGTCCTTTGACCCTTGTAGCTCCTCTGACCGGGCCTCTGGCCTTGGACCACTGTTCCCTGTGGTTGTCAGGGCCTAAGGGCCCCAGGAGCTGCTGTGATTCCTGGGCCCGGGAACTCCGTTACCTGTTACACTGAACCTGGGTACACCTGAGCCAGGACCTGGCTGCTGAACTAAGTGTAAGACTAAGACTGAGGAATCAAGTGGAAGTGTGGGAAATGGCTGGGGAAGAAAGCCAAGAATGTTCTTGAATATTCATGAATATTCTCAAGAATAATAAGAATCTTTGGAGAATAATATGGAGAAGAATATTCTGAGAACAAAAGGAACAGAGTAGTTATGTGAGCAGATTACAATACAAGAAAGAGGGTGATCTTGTGCAAGAGAAGACGCAAGTGTTTGGTCAGAAGTCATGTTATAAAAATAGTATTTGTGTAATTGAATAGAAGGTAAAATAATTCCTAGACAGGGAAAGATAATGGGAAGGATATACTACATAAATTCCACTTAAAATGTGTTCATGCAACCATTTATCATAATCTGTCTGGATCAGGGAAGTACAGATGATGTTTATTTGCTGCAGGAGACTTCAGTGTCAAAGACATTCAGATTATGTGCACTCTTCGTTCTCATGGGAAAATCAACTGGCTCACTGGGTGGGTATTAGTGTGAAACACAACAGAGCTTTCCAAAACATACAGTTTACCTGATTTTTCAGATCAGACTGCTTTTCATTGTGGGCTCACTCTTCTTTGAGAAAGTTTGTCCATATGTAGCAAGTCTGGTGGAGAGTTAACTTCTACACTTCTGTCTAGGACTTGCTTTTGCCACTGACGAGTCAGAGACTTGGAGAAAATCCCTCCTTTCACCACAAAGAGTAGAGTAGAGACCCATTTCTCAAACATCATCTTGCATGTTGTGAGACTTTCTGATCATAAATGCTGCCTATGAAGAGTTACATTTATACATCTGTTCCTATTAGGATTATTCACAGTGGTCAAAAGGAGGAAACAACCCAATGTCCATGGACGGAGGATGGATAAACAACACAGGGTGTATACATAGAATGGAACATTTTCAATCTTTAAAAAGGAAAAAAATTCTGATACATGCTATATGGTTAAATGTGGAGGATGCTGTGCTCAGCCAAATAAGCCAGTCATGGAAAGAAACACACTGTAGGATTCCATTAATATCAGTCACCAAAGAGAGGTCAAAATTCTAAGACAGGAAGTGGTGTTCATAGGGCCAGAAGCAAGGGGGGGGAGGTGTGGTTTAATGGGTACAGATTTTCAGTTTCACAGAATGAAAAATGTTCTGGAGGTTGTTTTGTACACTGATATAAATGTGCTTAACACTTCTGAACTATAAACTCAGAAATAGTCAAGGTGATATATTTTATGTTATGTAATTTCTATCACATCTATTTTTTTAAAAAGATAGTATGTAAGCCAGACATGGTGGTGGACACCTGATATTCAGCTACTTGTGAAGCTGAAGTAGAATTGAGAATTTAAGACCAGCCTGAGCAACACAGCAAAATACCCATCTCAAAATAAATAGAGAAATGAATGAATAAATAAACAAATACTGGCTGCATGTAGAATTGCTCTTTTGTTTTCAAGTGGAGGGGACACTTTGATAGGCTTTAGATGTGGCGCAGAGCAGGGCAGAATCCTGACCTTCTTGTGTGTGCACTGGTGCTGCAGATGGAACCCAGGCCTTGTGCATGATAAGCTCACCTCAGCTCCAGGATCCTTTTCTGATGTTAATATGTCAATGTGTTTTTGTCGTGGATGAAACACTCCCAAGAAGTGTTATGCTGGAACCTGATTTAAAGGGATAAATATATGCCCCTATATATGTGTGTAAAATCTTCTATATTTTGAACTGAGTGCAAAAATTAATAGAAGCTCTAAAATTTAAAAATGTGACTGTTTATAAAGCCCTGCCTTACCCCAATCCGTTCACATGCCATTTTCATCCCTTATAAACCTGCCTGCTCTTGCAGGCCCAGAAACCTTTAGCTGCTCAACAACAAATGTCTCTCCCTGAACAAGAACATAGAGCCAGACCAACAATAACCTATCTTCAGGTAATCTTTGATATTTTTCTCATCATGGAGCCTTAGCTTTTTTTTCATCATGACTCTCTTGCATTTATTTTGAGTTTTTAAATATTGTATTAACCAGGTATGTTGGCACATGCATATGATTGCAGCAGTCCAGGAGGCAGGAGGATGGCAAATTTGAACCAAACCTGAGCAACTTAGCAACTTAATGAGGCCTTGTCTCAGAATAACAGTAAAATAAAGGGCTAGGGGTGTAGCTCATTGTGAAGGTCTTGGGTTCAACCACTAGTTGCAAGAAAAAAATTGCATGAATATATTATTGTGTCTCCTATAATGAATCTGGGGCAGGAAGACTATTAGAGAACAGGAGGGGAATTGGAGGAACAGGGAGGAAAAGGAGGGCAAGAATAACAACAGTAGAATGAGCAAAATATGTTACAATCATGTATGAATATGCTAAAATGAAACTGTCTTTATCACAAATGTGCACTAAGAAAACAAATTTGGTCTCAAAAATCTATTGCTCTTGATTATTTAGTCTTTTAGGGTTCTTTGTTTTGCTTTTTATGGCCCTGGGGATTGAACTTGGGGCCTCTTTTGGATGCTAGGTGAGCACTCAACCACTGAGCTATATGCCCAGTCCAATCACTGAGCTTGCTGACACTCCCTTAAAATGTGTACCTTATGATGTCTCATTGCCTTACCCAAAAGTCAGCCCTGTGCAGAAAGGGTAACTCCCAATTTTCCCAAGGATGCAGACAAAAAGAAATGATGGGGGTGCAGACCTCAGGTATGAGTTAATCTATGGCTCCTAAATAAGTTGCAAATGTTAAAAGCATTGGCATCAAAACAAATAAAAAAGGGACATTTAGAGCCCTCTTTCAAAGAACTAGAAAGTAATGGCTTAGTGCTAAACAATGCTTCCTTCTTTAAACATGACTATTAATGTAAAGGGAAATACTGATTATGATGCTATTTCCCAACTAGAATTGTACTATAAGAAAGAGGAAAGCAGGCTGGGGATCTAGCTCAGCGGTCTAAGCGCCTGCCCGGCAAGTGCAAGGTCGTGAGTTCAATCCCCGGTGCTGCAAAAAAAAAAAAAAAAAGAGGAAAAATGGTCAAAATTGCCTTATGTTCAAACTTTCTTTGCACTAAAGAAATAATCCTAACTTGTGTTCAAATATAAATGTGAGCCATAGGAAAACTGGACTCCTCTAGTCTTTAAGGCATCACTATCACTAAGCCTGAGGCTATTCTTCCTTGACCTTTGGAACCTGAGGATGAGGTTTCCAAGGCAAACTTAATCAGAGCCTCACACACTATTACTGATTCTGAGTCTTCTTCTGCTTGTCCTTCAGGTCCTGAGGGTGGAGCTTCTAGGAAAGTCATAATTAAAGCCTCCACAAGGATGTACCCATTTTTAGCTCTTTAAGGACAGTATACCATATAGGAAGTAAGTGGGAAATTTAGAACTATCTGTGTTCATGTGCTCCTTTTCTCTCAGTGACCTAAAAACTTAGGCAGGGTCTAGGAGAGTTTTCAGATGATCCTGATAAGTACACTGAGGTCTTTAGAGAACTTACTCAGACCTATAAACTAGATTAGAGAGATATAATGTTATTTTTAAATCAAATATGCTTCTCCTGAGAGACAATGGGTACAGACTTTATCTAATCTGTGAATTCCTTAAGTGTATTACAGATAGCCAAGGATGTGTATTTTCAGAACAGGTTTAGAGCCTAGTCAGCCCTGCTGTAGAGGTGACTGGATACAGAACCCAAAATGTCTTGAAGGTCCCTTTTTCATAAGGCCAAGATTTCTTCTGGACTATCACCTACCTCTGTCTGTCCCTAGGGGTGACAGATCTCTTTTGCATGATGGGGTTTTGGACTCTTAGATTAGAAAGTGAGACCTGAGCTGGGCATGGTGGCTCATACCTGTAACCCCAGCACTCGGGAGGCTGAGACAGGTGGATCATTGTGAGTTCGAGACCAGCCTGGGCTACAAAGTGAGCTCAAGGCCAGCCTAAACAGCATAACAAGACCCTGTCTCAAAAACACAAGGGCAGGGGATTTAACTCAGTGGCCTAAGTGCCTGCCTGGCAAGTGCAAGGTCATGATTTCAATCCCCAGTGTCACAAAAAAAAAAAAAAAAAGAAAGAAAGAAAGAAAAAAAGAAAGAAAAGAGAGACTTAAACAATATAATTGGAATGCTTTCATTTTCTCTATCACTCTTTCAAAATGTTAAAAAGCAGCCATGAAGGTCCTTCAATTATTGGTTTCATTTTCTGTTTGGTAATGCAGTTGGAGTCAATCATAACTTTTGTCTCCATGGACATGTTTTCTAAGGATCTACCCTGGGAAAGATCTTGGATCTTAATTGTCTTTCTGCACCTGAAGTTGTTAAGATTTAGTTCTTGTGCCATACTTGGAGTCACCTTCTGTCCCTTCTCCATTGTCCCACCCTTGAGAAATAACAGAATTCACAATAGTGTTTGATCCAAGGCAATTCTCTCCTCCAAGGCTGCTGAGTTTCAGGACCAAGTTTCCAGAATGGTGAGTTGCCCCTCCCTGAGGCCCTTCCAGAGTGCACTGATCTTCACTTATCTCTGTGTCATATTCAAAAAATGGCCTAGATTTAATCCTAAAGCTCTCAAAGAATAGATGTACAATTTTTAGTCCAAGTTAATCTTCTTTTAGTCCTGAGGCAGAACTGGAAATTAACTCTTCTCTCTTCTCAAGCATGATGCTGTTTTTACAGCACAGGGCAGAATGACTTTTTTTTTTTTTAAGCGCAGATAAAATGAAAACATTCAGGCCAGGGATATAGCCCAGTGGCATAAGCACCTGCCTGGCAAGCACAAGGTCCTAAGTTTGATTCCCAGTACAAAAATAAATAAAATAAAATTCCTAGGAAACCTTATGAATTTAATCAGTTTTAACCAGAAATAGGTATTTAAAAATAAACACATTAGAGCCAGGTGTGGTGGTGCATGTCTATAATCCCAGCACTTGGGAGGCTGAGGAAGGAGGATCGTGGTGAGTTCAAGACCAGCCTGGGCTACAAAGTGAGCTCAAGGCCCACCTGACCTGCGTAGTGTGACCCTGTGTTAAAGATGAAGAAGAGGAAGAGGAGGAGGAGGAAGAGGAGGAGGAGGAGGAGGAGGAGGAGGGAGAGGGAGAGGAGGAGGAAAGGCACAGCTCCAGTCCCCAAAGGCCTGCCTCTCATCATTATTCCTCTCCAAACCATCTTGTGCCAGACTGGCCACTATTCTTGGAGATATGCTAACTGAGGCTAAAATAAGGCCTATAGCTAAGTATGGTCTAAGGATCACAGACAAAATGAGTAAGACTGTCATAGGTAGACTCTGCTGCAGAACAAATTGAAGCCTTGACAGGTCGTCTTCCCCTACCGTTTTAAATTTATACTTAGTTCCAAAAAGTGCAACATAGTCTCTTTCTCCATCCAAACCTGGCCTGCTCAGGAATAGTTAAAATTACCTTTAACAGTCTGTTCCATTAGAGGGAACAGTTACATATGGCTTTCAAAACAGCAGCTTTGGCTACCAGCTATGACTATCCAAAAACTATGGCCATCAAAGCAACAATGAGTATCCTGTATAGCTGGATATCCCAATCAAATAAACCATCAGTTTGGGTCCATCTTAAAAACTGTCTTTGCTGTCTCAGGTGTTCTGATTCTTATTACAAGAGATCTCTGTTAATTGACCTACAAAAAGTTCTGACTAGTCTATTTATAATTACAAACATAAGCGGGGTGGATGCCTGTAATCCCAGCACTCAGGAGGCTGAGGCAGGAGGATCTTTGTAAGTTTGAGACCAACCTGGGCTACAAAGTGAGCCCAAGGCCAGCCTGATCTGCATAGTGAGACCCTGTCTGAAAAAGACAAAAAAAAATTACAAACATAAAAACCATAAAAGAATTATAATAATTCAAATTGGGCAGATATAGTTGAGTGCACTCTGACTTTATAAACAAATTGTCTTATGTGTATTTGTTTGTCTAATCTATAAAGAGCTACTTTATTTGAACTCAACCATTTTTCTTCTTTTTACATTTTTGGATTTCTGAAATATTTGTCTAATTTGGGTTGGATTATAAGTAAATGTCATCAAAATTAAAGACATACTTCCACCCAAGTTGCCAGCTGGTAAAAATGATGTTAAAATTGGTTTTATGTATGTAATGCATATTGTTGTCTATGTACAATGACTTGAGAATTTTTCATTGGCCAAAATAATGTGTTAATTATTATGATATCATTCTTTTAGGTCATCAAAAATTGTTAAGATGGTTAAGTAGAGATCTCTTAGGGTGAGAGAACTGTTGGAAAAGATTTTCCTTGGTTAATAAAGGGGCAGCTCCAGGCATGGTGGCTCACTTCTGTAATCCCAGCACTCAGGAGGCTGAGACAGGAGGATTGTTGTGAGTTTGAGACCAGCCTGGCCTGCAAAGTGAGCTCAAGGGCAGCCTGAACAGCATAGCAAGACCCTGTCTCAAAAAGACAAGGGCCAGGAATCTAGCTCAGTGGCTTAAGTGCCTGCCTGGCAAGTACGAGGTCATGGGTTCAATCCCTGGTGCCACAAAAAAGAAAAAAAAAAGATGCTCTTTGTATAAAACTAAAACAGGAAACAAGTTTCCACATGGCTATGAAAATTCACTATCTAATTTCATGGTGTATTAGATGTATTCATGCTTTCTACATGTACTGGTATTCCAAAATGTAAAACTGGGATTGTTTATAGTGATGAACTTTTTGTTTTAGATTAAGATATCTGCCTTTCTCTTGTGCTCCAGCTACTTGTAGTAAGAGATATATGTCAAACCAACATGAGACCACTTATCAAAAAAAATTTTTTTTAAAAAGGCTTGTGTGATGTTTGTTATATATGTGCTATTACATTTTGAGATGTTTAAGCATTAAACAGTTCAGATAATGTCACAAATTTCTTCAACAACATGCCATTAAAGGACATTAGGTGAGAGCTTCTTATGTACTAGATAGAGATGACCAGCTGAAAAGGCTATTCTAAATAATAATAATAATAATAATAGGGCTATTCTATACCAAAATGGAGATTTAAGTGTGTTACAAAAATAGTGTTAACATCACTGTCAAGCTCAAATATTATGTATAGCTTTTGATCTCAAGTTTTCTTTATACATTATAACTGTTGTCTGTTAACACTTTACAGGGATTCAACTAGGATAACAATGATTAGTAGGGAATAATATTCTGCTATACTTCATATTTCAAAATGCTTGATATACAGAAAAAAATTATAATAATTAAACTCCTACTACAATGCTAATGTCGCTGATCTTCTCTCCTGGCAGTCAACACAACTGAGGCTTAGAGACCAAAACTAGAAGGTAAGTGGGCTAAGAGGACAGTCAATATTTTGGCCCTGGACTTCCAGGGTCAATGAGGACCCAGAACATGAAGGAACCTGTTCTGTGACATCTTACAACTCTGGTGAGTCACATAGCCTCCTGGCCAAGGAGATTGCTGGGCCCCAGAGATGGAAACACAGCAAGCAGTGGGCCAAAGGAGAGTCACTAGAGGGAAAAAGTCTCCTACACTTTCATAGAAAGCAAGTGATCAAGCAAAGGTTGTGACTTGTCCTGATGGCTGATGCTGATAGAAGAACTGAGAGATTCTATACATTGTTCCACAGTAAGTCCTGAGGAGACTTAACTGACCTTAATAGATAGCAAGAGGTTAATTTTAATTAATACAGGTCTCAATTTAACTTGGTCTTGAATATCCAGCAGACAAGTATAACCAAAAGGTATATAAAACAATGTCATAGTAATAAGCTAGATATAGGAAGAGAAGCTGGAAGCAGTGGGGAAACTGGGAGCAGTAAAAAAGCTGGGAGCAGTGGAGAAGCTGGATGCAGTGGAGAAGCTGGGAGCTGCGGGGAGCCATTGAAGCTGAAAATTGACCACACATGCAGGGCTGCAGCATGGCCATCCCAAGAACAAAGAGCATATGGGGCAAGCCATGTAAAGAAGCTGCTTCAACCCAGAAAAACACCAAGCCCCTAGACAATCCAAGCAATAGGTGGCTAGGTAGCAGAGTTGAAATTGACATCATCCTTCTGAGTATATAAATAAATGGGCTAAAGTGGTTGATCAGTTCCTTTCCTCCCAACAGGAGAGTAAGGGCTCCACCTGATCCCAGCTTTGTCTCTTCCTTATGTTTTCATCCTCTTATGGTCCTTTACCCCAAGAACCTCAGGAGCTGCATGGATCATGACAGGGAGCAGTGGAGAAGCTGCAGTTGGGAAGATGGCAGCAGTAGAGAAGCTGGGAGCAGTGGGGAAGCTTGAAGCAGTGGAAAAGCTGGGCCAACAGTCTGAGGCAAGAAGTAGTAAACACTTTTGTGTGCTCCTAAGAATACAAGTGCTCACTGTCACTCAGAATGAGATCTGGTTCCCATTTCCTGGATATTAAAGTGAACAGTGACTATTGATATTTGACATCCCAAAGACAGAGTAAGTAGTATTTTTTAAAGTTTTTTTATTTTAAAACCAGAACAAAAAAAAAAGGATAGAAACAATACAGAATTTTTTAAAAATAGTAGAAATTGACACTAGTCAATATGTTGCATATTGTTATAGGAAAGAAATAGAATGCATGAAATTCATAGAGATATCCAAGAAATTGAAAGTTCCACTGAAAGCTGGTAAAGCTGCTTGAATGAAGCTGAACATAGACTTTCAGACCTTGAAGACAGGATCACAGCTAGTGATCGCAAAGGAAAAAACTCTTAAAAATAACAATTCAACATCTCCAAGACAATGCAAAGAAAAACAATATAAGACTAATAGGTGTCAATGAAAATGCAGGAGTCAACACAAATGACATAAAAAAACTATTTGCAGAAATAATAGTAGAAAATTTCCCAAGTATGGGGAAAGAATCTGATATACCAATAAGTATATCAGAGGCATATAGCACTCCAAACAGCCATAACCAAAATAAATTTACACCCAGACATTTAATAATCAGGATCCCAGAAATTCAGCACAAAAACAGAATACTAAAAGTTGTTAGAGAAAAAAAACAGCTCACCTCTCAAGAAGAATTCACTAGAATCATGGCCAACTTCTCAAATCATCAGAGTATTTTAAGGCAGAGCCACATGTGGTACAATATGAAAGAGAATAAACACAGATCCTGGACAACCAACAAAAACCTGGGAGCTGAGGCACAGAACAGAACTATTCCCTTGGCCATGTGTAAGAAAGAAGGATTGGAATTTATAATCAGAATGACACTGCCTAAAGATAATGAAATTGAGTACTGTCAATGATAGCAGTAAAAGAAAATTCATTAAATCCTGAATTAAGGAGTTCCTCTGACAAAAATGACAGCACCGGCTAACAGCTGTGTAAATTCTAGTACCTGGAATGGGCAGACGAATCACACAGCAAACCTGATGAAGGGCAGTGACTTAAGTCATGCTTCTCTGAGGTGCTCGCCAGAAGCACAGCTCTCTGTGTGCACCCCATCCCCCACTGAATGTGGCTTGGGGGCTCTGCGTGTCAGCAACTCCACATAGGGTTCTTAGTCAGTCAACAACCCTGGGTGAGGTATTCATTTCAAAGCAAGGCAATGATCTTCACCAAGAGAGGTCATAAAATCAGAGGCTGTTGTCCTTCTAAAGGGGATGAAGCAGGAGCGCTATACCCTGAACCCTGTTTTTTGAGGCTCTACTGCCTGCAGAGGGCCTTTGGACACATGCTCTCGTTAGCCAGGGGCAGGATTTTCCCAGAGACACAGGAGAAAGCAGACTTCTGCCAGAGACTGTGGCAGGGCCAAGGGAGACCCCCAGAGTACCCTTCTCCAGATTTTAACCCTGGCCCCACAAGGATTCTGTGGGGAAGATCCTAGAGAAACTTCCCTGGTGGTTGGACACTCCCTCTGAGACGGCAGACACCTCTGAGGTGTAGGACTGAGGAGCCGCCGTGCGTGCTGATAGCATGGGCGTTTCGTTAACCTCTAATCCAGCCTCTGATGGTACCGTAAGGTGAATCAGGTACCTTTCAGCCAGGATGAAGTCACTTTCGTTCTAACCTATACTTAACACCTTTCTTTCTGACCCAAATTTCAGGCGGGTCCCCTGGGGGGCTCAGATCCCTGCCCCCTTCACTGGCCTCTCCCACAGAGACCCAGCCTCCTGAGACAGAGATTCTGTCACCCCATCATCCTTCAAGTTGGAGCTCTGGCGTCTGTGGCCCCAGCTTACTGCTCTGCACCAGCCCATGCCAGCTGCTACTCGCACAGTCTTGGCTTCTCTCGCTCCAGCCACTGGGAAACTATTTCTACCTAGTTAAGGTCTTAAGATTAAAGTCACATGAAAGTCATTTGTCTGCATCTAAGATTTGGTTTAAAGTGTGCTTTTTCCCTATTTATATCCTTTGCAGGAGTCCCTCAGTGCTGGGAAATGTGGGGAGGAGATGTTAAAAAAAGAGAACTGTGGTGCTCATCAGCTTTATCTGATGCATAACCACATAAAAGCAGGTTTGTTTGTTTGTCCACTCCACCATGCTGATTTCAAGGGATAATGATGAAGCAAAGATTTTTTTTTCTTTTTTCTTTTATAGTGAGTGTTAGATCCTTTTCAATCTCCCTGCACAAGCACATGAAGGCAGTGGGGTGGAGGGGTCCTTTCTGTGAGGAGTGCAGAGTGGCATGCATTGTGTGATGGGAGCCTCAACCTTCATCTGGGGGAGGTGCTAATTGCACTCTTCTTCATCATACTGGACAAGCTGACAACCTGTATTTTGCAGCTCAAAAAGGAAAATACAAGGCTGAATTTGTTTCTGATGCAGTATTCAGGGGCTCCTAAAAAAGCAGGTAGAAGGAAATAGTTCCTTTCTTATGTTTTTCTCTTTCAATGCTGTTAACCCACTGCTTATTTGGAAACAGTTGGTTCAGCATGAAGAATTCAGGAATGCAGGAGCTGACCACTTACATGCCAGTATGTTAGTCACACTCGTTTGCCTTTGCCAATATGCTATTTAATCTAGTACACCAACCTCTGTTAAAATAGCTTCTGCAGAAGACAGTGGTTCTTACCCAGGAGCAATTTCTGTCCTCCCAACCCAGCCCAACATTTGGCAATGTCTAAAAACAGCTATGAATGACAAATGCTGCGTGTCTCTCCCATGTGCAAACTAAAAAAAGTTGGTCTCAAAGTAGAAGAGAGGAGAATGAATGGTGGTTGCTAGAGGCTGGGAAGGGAAGGGAGTGTGGGCAGTGAGTTTGGATAACGTTAGACCGGAGGAGTATGTTCTTCTGTTCTAGTTTACAATAATCGTTTTCTCTTTTATGCAGAACTAGAAGAGACGAGCTCAATGGCTTCAAACATAAAGACATGATAAGGAGATGGAAACGCTAAATACCTGGATCTGATCATTACTCATTGCACATGTGTGTCAAAATATCACACCATACCACAGAAATATGTGCACCTTTCAAAAAGAAAAAACCCCAAAAATTTAATAAATAAATAAGGACAACTGTGGTTGACACAACTGTGGGTACAGGGATAGAAATGATGCTACTGGCATCTTGTGCGCAGAGCCAAGGATGCTGCCAAATGGTCTAAAATGCCCAAAATAGCCTCTCTCCACCCAATCCAGGCAACAAAGAACTAACTAGACCTAAATGCTAATAGTGGTAAGGTTGAGAAGCGCTGGATATCATGTGATTAGAATGGAAAACTATGTGATACAGATCAGGAGCTCCACAAGAACAGAGAAGGAAAGAGCTAATTTGTCTCCAGTGATCAGCGGCATTACGAACTCTTCAAGTGTGTTCTCAGTGAGTAGCAGGTGCTTCATTGTTTTTCTGAATCTTAGAGGTCATCTACGGTCCCTGAAGCCTGCGTTTCTACATTTCCCACCAGTTGGTAGTCAGCAAAGATCTTGCTTGGCAAGTGATTCAACATATCTATTTCAGCTTTATCAGCCGGAAGAATGATAGATCTGAGTCAATAACCCTAAGGAGCCCCCTGCCTTCTCACTTTAAGTTTTTGCCTGCTGGCCCTGTAACCCAAAAGCCGTGGCTCACTCTCCTCTATGGGTAATTCATACCAGTGAACAATAATTTTAGACTCTTGAAGATCACCTGAAGCCCAGCTCTAGATCCTCTAAGACAAAGTCCTAGATTAAACATTTCTGCTGCCAATGTGCCTGAGAAGCAAAATTGTATTCTGAGTCTACGTGATGCAGGAGCCACCCTGACTGCTCCCGGAGCTTCAAGCTCTTCTCATTCCTGCCACATGCTTCTGCCTCCTGTTTTTCTACCATGGACGTAGCTATTTTGCTACTGCTTATTTTGCTACTGCTACTGTTTCACCAACTTATTTTAGCTAGTTTCATGGTTCAGGTGAAAGCCCATTCACATAGCAGATACTCTCATAGCCTAGAATGGGCTCTAACCCCTTCCCTCTGTTCTAGACGTGTTTCTGGTGGGGTCCCCTACACTACAGGAGCTGCCAGCAATGCGCTTCTGGAGTCCCAGGGCAGAGTCTCCAGTTTAAGGAGCATTCAGAAGGACCACTAGGGAATTCTGTCAGTGCTTAGTTCCATCAGAGCACAGCAAACAGGCTGACAGCGCCTAGATGGAAAAGTGCCAAGAACCTGTCTGCCACGGTGATGGGGGTCTGGAACCCTAGGGCAGTCATAGCGAATCTTTTAGAGATGAGTGCCCTAACTGCAACCCAAAACCCACTTATTCATCACCGAGTGCCAACATGGCAATTTGACCTGAATACTGAGGTTTAAATTTAGAAAAAACAACTCATACATTAACGTATATACAACATAGATAGCTGTGCTAATAATCTGTTAGTTCACCACAAAGAACAGTTTGTGCTTTCATGGTTCAATTGTTCGATCATTTTTTTCATGCCTATATCTTGTAATCTCAACAACTACTTTGAAAATAACAATGCACAATATATTAACCAGTGTTAATCTCCCCCAAAAAACTTTTTGTCTTAAAAGAAAAACAGGTAACACAGCTACCATAGGTCAGCCACCACTGTCCTAGAGCCACACAGGTTGAGAAGAAAGCCACAGCCTTGCAGTCTTACAAGGTTATTGAGCACTTAGAAGGTGGCTCTTAGAATCAAATATGTGCTAAGTATAAAACACCAATGCATGGTAGCCACTGTGGTATTTCAACTGCTTTGTCTTGAAGTCCTGTATTGCTTTCATTGTTTTGTTTTGATTGGTTTTATTCTGTTCTGTTGTGTTTGATTTTATTATGCCTGATGGTATGGGAAGTTATTTTGAAGATAGCAAGAGGCAACATGGTAACCATTGTTGGTTATTTTTATTTTGTTTTAAAGTCTTGTATCATATTCTTTGTTTTGTTTTGATTGAATATTCTGTTTTATTTTGTACTTGTTTTATTCTCTTCAAAATAAAATAAATAAAATACCAATGAACTTTAAATACTTAGTGTTAAAAGGGCATATAAGTATTGACTAATAATTTTCATATTATTGAAATGATGGTAACCTAGATATAATTGAGTTAAATAAAATATATTATTAAAGTTAATTTCACCTATTTCTTTGTGCTTTTCTGAGGGCTGAGAAATTTAATATTACAAAGCTGCATTTACAGACTGCGTTGTGTTTCTATGTGACGGTGCTGCTATAGAGTCTCACAGAGGAGCTCCCGAGGGCTGTGTTAGCCACTGGAGACGCCTTTGTCTCAGAATCATTCTGATTTGCAGAGAGATTGATACCTCATCCTGAAGAACCAATGTAAGTACCTGGAACTACTTCAGCTAATCAGGGATCTAGGATCTGGAAATTTTTTTTTTTTTTTGCGGCACTGGGGATCAAACTCATGACATCACACCTGCCAGGCAAGTGCTTATGCCAATGAGCTAAATCCCCTGCTGGGATCTGGAAGATATTTTTAGTTGTTTAGAACACCATAGTTTTGGTGAGAATTACCAGTGCTTATGTTGTGACAGGAAACCCTGAGCCAGAACTCACTGGGCTATGGGTGAACCATTCACCATCACTGAACTGCATAGTGAGACTTTGTCACCAAACAAAACAAAACGAACAAACAAAAAAACACAGCCTGGGATGTATAGCAGTGGAGCACTTGCCTAGCTAGCATGCATGAGGACCTGGACGTGATCTCATTCATTTAAAAAAATTATTTTAAGAAAAAAAAAATGTCACTATAATAGGCATTGGAAAGAAGAATGACAAATACAAGTGCTAACACACTTCAAGATAATGTATATAATAAGTATGGCAATAAAAGTTCACTCTACACATCTATAGACTGATACACATATAGATATATGTGTATATATCTATAGACTAGTATACGTGTGTATATGTGTGTATACATATATGTATCTCCTCCAGAATGCTCAGAAACTGAATATTTTGAATATTTGCTTCCTAAACCTGAGACACAGCATTAAAACAACTGCTTTTTTCTGTGTCACAGTGACGTATAATCACTATAGAAAATACAACAAAGCAGAAAAAGTAGCAATCAAATATACCTAACTTCACACACACACACACACACGATTGTTTTTCGCAGTACTGGGAACTGAACCCAGAGCTACATCCTCCACCCTTTTCTTCAGTTTTGAATCAGAGCTTCACTAGGTTACCAAATTGCCCAGACTGGGCTCAAACTTGTGATCCTTCTGCCACAGCCTCCCACAGTGCTAGGATTACAGGCATATGCACACCACACCTGGCTGGTATATTCTTTTAGATCATAGTGTTTGCTTTTAAAAATGGGATCATACTGTATATACTGTTTGTATCTTGAATTTTTTCACAGTGACACATATCGCAAACAGTAACCAAACAGTGAATATTCAATGACATCATAATTTTCATGACCATATAGTATATTGTTATGGAGATGCATCATAATTGTATTATAGTAAACATCAGTATCCAAATATTCCTCGTCTAATGATCTACCTGGTTAACAACTGTTCAGACTTACTATCCGCTGCTCAGGTTTATGACCAGTATTCAGACTTAACAATGCAGGAACTCAGGCCTTATGGTGGCTTCTTCTACAGTACAGTACTATAATTTTTACTATTTGTATGGTATAGTACATAGTACAGTACTGTAATTTTATGTTCTCTTATGCATTATAGCACTGCATGTAAGAGTTATGCAAGTATAACCAAAGTAATCAAGTTGGAGTTTCCTTTGACCATGTCTTTGAAGTATTGTAATGCACATACTGTACACAATTCCTCACTTAGTGACCAATCCATTTAAGGACCTAGTTGAAGGACAGGAAATTAAAAAGAAAGAAGCATTAAAAGAGCAATGTCTGTATGAAATTTTGCTTACGTCTTCTGATTGTTTCTTCAGAATCAACTTTCAGAAGTAGAAACTTGGTCAATGGAGCAAATAATATTATACAAAATTATTTTAGACATAAATCAGTAGAACATAGAGAAAGGAGTAACATACTTTAATGAAATATGTGACAGTTGTTCGTACTGTAAATGTGATTTACTTGCTCCATTGGCATTTCTGTTGACTTGTGTGCTTAACGATCTCCAGGAAAACTAAAGAACAAACTGTCCCCCAATTCCTCAGAAAAACAGAATTAAAAAAAAATAAAAAATAAAAATTAAAAAAAAGAATTAATGCTTTGGTTCTGGTTCTAATGGCCTCCCCTGGCTTTTGAGGGTAATAAAGAAATTATTGCCTCGTATCACACTGTCAGAACAAACAATAAAATATTTATTCTGGAATATCTGGTTTCTTTCTGACAGGAATTTGGAATTTTTAAAACCATTCCAAAATATTTTAGAACCATAAAATTCAATTAGCTTTGAATTAAGAATCAAGTGAGCTTCTCCTTATTGAATAATTTTCAGTGCGTGACATTGCTTAGAAGGTAGACAGGACCAAGATGGCCTCTTGAAATCCTTCTGGGCTCAGTAATTCCAGATTCTATAGGTAACAAGTTTGAACCTGGAGGATTTATCACCCATCAAGCTTTTTTCTCTTTACCACACATTTTCTTCATGCCTAAATTTTTATTTTATATACACAGAGAGGGTTTGCCAGCCTTCCCTTGGGGTAATTATGGACATGCTTTTACACGAACATTAACCTAACAATGAAGGTGACAAATGAATAGAATGCCAAGTTGAATAATGCTATAGTCATGAGCATGGAACATTCCTAGAACACTTAAAAAAATTGTCCTGGTTTAAAATCTGAGATGATGTCACTCTACTTGAAAGTCCATGGACATTTCTGAAATGCTTAAGCCATAAAGTACAGAGGAAAGTCAGTGATTTTATTCACACACAATCTACAGGAAAGATGAAAAAAAACTTATCACCATACTCTGTAATATCTAACTTCTCCAGTTCATCTAGCTATCATTCTGTGAGTTAAAATAATTTTTGTTTTCTACAGGAGTCTATTGCTCTAACATAATCTATAAATGATTTATGCACATTTGTTTGGGTATTTGACTGTTCATAACTGCTGTGTATGAGTGTTTGTGTCCAAGAGAGACATAAAGACAGAGAGGCAGAGACAGAGACAGAGAGGGAATATATATATATATATATATATATATATCTCCCCAGTGATGGTCTTCTGATGCTTCAGTCCTCCACATCCATGTCCCACTTGCTGCTCCAGATAGTCTTAATTTCCTTTGAAAACTGATTCCTACACAACCTCTAACTATCCCATTTCAGGGACGGAATAAATGAAACACACTGGGTCAGTGACACTATGCTATTGCACTGACTGCAGTGATTATATTAGGCATGAGCATAACGTCTAAGTTGAGTGACTTTTGGTGTGTGTGTGTGTGTGCATGCTCACATGTGTTAGGCATGCTAAGCATGTGCTCTACTACTGAACTATACATGAGTCACATACATAATATTTCTAAGTTGCAAAGTACTTAAAAGCTAGTTTAATGGATTCATTTATTCAAAGACACTCAATACTTAATATATGCTGGACACTTTGCTAGGAAATGAGTAGTAGAAAAGAATGAACAAAACTGGCACACATGGTCTCTCAAAAATTTCACCATTCTAGTGGGGAAGAAGAATAAATAATTCAATAAAAGCACTGCATGGTACAATTGTACAGGGACATATAGAATAAAATGGTAGCATAGGAAAGGAAGTACTAGGCCAGACATGGAGGCACACTCCTGTAATCCCAGCACTCAGGAGGCTGAGGCAGGAGGATCATTGCAAGTTTGAGACCAATCTGGGATACAAAATGAGCCCAAGGCCAGCCTGAATTGCATAATGAGACCCTGTCTCAAAAAGACCCCCCCCAAAAAAAAAAGAAAAGAAAAGAAAGGGAAGTACTTTATTGTTTTCTCACAAGATACAGATATTATAAAACATTTCCCAGACCAAGTGAGATTTTAACCGAATCTTAGTGAATTGCAAGTAAAAATCACTGCGGTCTGCTGCATAGAGGGGTGTCATAGTTGTGCAGATAGCAATGCAGCCAGAGAACATAATCTCATCCTCTGTGCACTGAGGAATGATAGTTCTTGCTCTAAATTCTCACTTAAAAGAAAATTAAGTATTAGCTTGTGTGGCTCCCCATACTTTTTCCCTTTCTCTGTGCACCATGCTATACAGGCCTCTCTCCTCAGCTTAGCTATACAGACAGGACACAGCCTAGGAATGCCAAAAGGCATGCCAGTCCCTGAAAAATCCTGTACAGCAGAGGCATCCTGCTACCTTGGACTGTTTACCTTGAAATTCTTACATCATGGGAAG
Source organism: Cuniculus paca (assembly GCA_004365215.1). Classification (NCBI taxonomy): domain Eukaryota; kingdom Metazoa; phylum Chordata; class Mammalia; order Rodentia; family Cuniculidae; genus Cuniculus; species Cuniculus paca. Next base: position 8,455 of record RJWT010006416.1, on the reverse strand, counting down.
TTATTTTTGTTTCCTTTAAGCCATTCTGACTTGGAAAATTTGGTTATGGTGTCTTAGTTGAGCCATATCTAACTGCCCTCAATAAATACTTCTAAAAATGAACAAGAAAAACTCACACGAAGGAATGGGGATCTAACTCAGCGGCCTAAGCACCTGCCTGGCAAGCGTGAGGTTGTGAATTTGATTCCCGGTGCAAAAAAAACTCACACAACTCAAATAGAAAATGGACAAAAGCCATGAGCTATTTATGAAGGAAGAAATATAGATGGCCAAGAAGTATGTGGAAACAAATATTCAAACTTACACTAATAAAGAACTACAAATGAAAATGAGACAATTTTCTACCTCTCCCGTTGTGTATGAATATAGTGTCATACAACATGAGATTCTATTTGGGGTGGGACTGGGCATTGAATCCTTGCTCATGTGCACTACTGAGCTATATCCCCGTTGTAGCAATTCACTTTTAAGGGATTAGTTTCTAGAATATAGGACCATAAGCTGTGCATAGTAGCACACAACTATAATTCCAGCACTAGGGAGGCTGAGGCAGAAGGATCTGCTCTAGGTCAAGGTCAGCCTAGGTCACATAATGTGTTCAAGAACAGCCTGAATTACATAGCAGGACACTATCTCAGGGGTGAAAAAAGAACTGGGTGTGGTAGTAGACGCCTGTAATCCTAGCACTTGGGAGATTGATGAAGAAGGATCACAATCAGTTTGAGACCAGCCTGAGCTACATAGTAAGTTAAAGAACAGCTGAACTACAAAGCAAGAGCCTGTCTCAAAACAGGGCCAGGAGTATAGCTCAGCAGCATACTTGGCAAGAGCAAGGTCCTGAGTTCGATTCCTATTCCCCTCCCCAAAATATATATATAGAAAAAAAGAAACTTAAAGTTGTTATAATTCATAAGTCAGAAATTGGAAATAAAGTATAGGCCCAATGACAGGTAATGATTATGTTAAAATTTGTGAATTATGGTAAAATAAAATGATGTTCCTTGGTTAAAAATGACTTATGGTAGCCAGGCATGGTGGTGCACACCTGTAATCCTAGCCTGTAATCAGGAGGCTGAGGCAGGAGGATTGTTGTGAGTTGAGACCAGCCTGGGCTACAAAGTGAGACCATCTCAAAAAAGAAAAAAATAAATTACTTGTGGGTTGTGGGTGTAGTTCTGTGGTACAGCACTGGGCCCTAGGTTCTATCCTCAAAAGCAAAAAAAGAACAAGTAGGAGGAGGATGACAAGGATGAAGATGAAGAACAGGTGGATGATGAGGAGGAAGGGAAAGAAGAGCAGGCAAAGAGTGAGGAGAAAGATCATTTGTTGTAAGCCTACCCGGAGTGTGACTGGCCCAGCAATTGTGTTTAAATGACTGTATTTGTGAGCCAGGATCAAGGTGTTCAAAAGACACTCACGGCGATTAAGCCAATACAATCAAGAACAGAAAGTTTGCCATCATTTTCCAAATACTTATGAGAGGGGAAAAAATTCCCTAGAAGTTGTGGCTGTGACCCAGCAGATAAAGAATACCACACAACCTGTGAGACCCCCGCCTGAAAAGCCGTCCAGGAGAGTTGAGCCTTTCGCTTAACTGGCTTGCCACCACTAGAAAGCCCACAGTACCAATGAGTGCCCATTGTTCTGAGGAGTCACAGAACCATAAAACAGTGACATAATTTCTGTTCAAAAAGAATTTAACAGTGAATGTGGCTTCAAATTCTAAAAGAAGAACTGTATAGGTGAACTTCGTAGTCCTGTTGGAGCTGTGTTGGATTTTTTTTCCTATTCTCACCAGTAGTTTACAGAACGAAAAATAAATCTCTCTTGCTGCTGTTGCCTCTTATAAAGTCATTACTCAGCAGTAAATGCAGAATATATCATAATTTGTTTAAATTGGCCCTTAGTGGTCATTTAAGGTCAGACTGTCAGACCAAGTAAGATGACAATGTGAAGATTGTAAAACAACTCACTGGACTGCAGAAATGAGAAACTGCATTTTTTTTTTGCAGTTTCACAGATAGGATTTGTCTATTAAAACATATTTGGTTATTTAAAATATCTCAAAATTTATGTTTTCCAGAAGGGTGTGTGGTCTGAGAATTCTGAACTCTGAATGGAACTGAAACTTTTACTGCCACATAATGAAACTATCAGTGCAACAACAATGTACTCCACAGCAAAGTTGAAAAATACCTGAAATATTTTCAACCTCTTCAGGTTGAAAGTTCACTGTGAAAAATTTCTTTGCTGAAACTTTCAGTGTTGTTTATGAACACTTTGTCCTGAGCAGTTGTTAACATCACCCAGCACTTAAACACTTCTACAAAGAAAAAGGAGACCACATTTAATAGCAGAAGCAATAAACAATAAATACTATTATTTTAAAGTTTTTATTTTAATCATCTTCATGATTTTATAAGAAGACATTTAAGTGTGTAACTATTTGCTTATGTTGAGTATTTAAAATGTTTTTATTAGCAGATAATCAATATGAGTATTTCATCCATACTGAGAAAACGTATAAGCAAAATATCATTACTATTAAAAAGCCAATATATTATGGTATCAATAACTGCTAAAAATAAAAACAATCATGCTTTTGACATGGTGAAACACATGTATGAAATACTGGAGTTTTGCATTCATATATAAGTAATTGAACTAACCACAGTTCAAGAATATTTATGGTATCTCTGATTTTTGTTGGTATCAATATAACACAACTGTGTATATCATATTTGGGTGAAAAAAAGAGTTGCATGTCACTTCTCAGATGGTCAACTGGAAATGTTTATGGAACTAACTAATTACATTCTCCATGCAGAGTTCTCATACCTCATTTTATATCATTTATTTTTCTTTAATTTAAATACTTTTTTTTACCTTTTGCTATTTTTTAATCTTTTGCTTTTTTATTCATTTATTTTTATTTATTTTTTGTGTTGCTGGAGTTCTTACATAAGGTGTCACACACGCTACACAAGTGCTCTTCCAATGACCTACACCCTCGGTCGTTTTTGTCTGTTTTGAAATTAGTTTATGGCAGAAAACAAGCAGGTACTGTAAACTGACTTGCAGACAAAGTAGGAACTTCCCTGCATGTTTTTGTAAAGAGATGACATTTTCCAACCAAGCACAGGACATCCAGTTTTCTGTCAGTCATGCCATTGTATAAAGCAGAAAAACTCAAGGGGAGAAATGATCGTTGTACACAATTAATTGCTTTGCATGGTCTCATTTGCGATACTTGGTGCAAGGACCTCGACTTTTTTATATTTGGAAACAAAAATGGAAACATAAAAATTTTTTTTAATTAAAAAAAATAAAATTAGGGGTTGGGGATTTAGCTCAGAGGCATAAGTACCTGCCTGGCAAGCGCAATGTCGCGAGTTCAATTCCCAGTGCTGCACAAAATAAATAAATAAAAAAATAAAATTAGTTTATGAGCCAGGTGTTGTGGCACATGCCTGTAATCCTGGCACTCCAGACGAGGATTGCCACAGGTTGGAGGCCAGCTTAGGCTACAGAATGAGGTCAAGACCAGCCTGGAATATAGAACGGTACCCTGTCTCAAAACAACAACAACAAAAAATAGTTTATGGAAATACACTTATTCTCTGCCTTTGCAACATGGTAACTTCTACTATGGTTCCCTCAGGTCAAGTCAGTGCTTGGTGTTCAATTCCTTGCATCCCAACACCTACCCTGTGGATGATGCACTGCGTTTCTTTACAGATGAGAAATTTACTCTCAGGAAGGTGGAGTGACTTGCAGAGTCCATGGCTTGTACTCTAAAATCTGAGTATGTCTGAGCCAACATCACTGCTCCACTCCTACTGCTCACTTCTGTGTCATTGCACACAAGATCATTTTCCTTTTGTGTGTCTAACAGAAATCTCTGAGCCTTCCTTCCTTTTCTTCCTTCCCTCTTTTCCTCCTTCCTTCTTCTTTTCACTTTTGAGAGGAGTCAATACCTCATCAGATGCCTCCTCTCCCACCCAAGACCACTAACAGTTGCTCATCCCTGAAAAACCACAGACTTTTCACTGTGCCATGCTCCACAGATGGTTTCATCAGACTAATTGTTCAGCTGAAAGAGAACTTCCACCACTTTCCAATAATGATCTGTTGACACATTCAAAACTTACCCAGGGGCAGGGGTAGGGGAACTCAGCAGGAAAATACACACAAGGACCTGGGTTCAATCCGAACAAAAACCCACTCAGATTCCTTTGTAAATATGCAGAACAGACTGTTGAATAATAATTTTTGTCTCTTTTGATTTTGTTTCATTAAATGCTCGATAATTTTACTGTCAGCCAGCATGATTTGATGGCTGTTAGCAAACGATAACAAAAAGAAAAAGAGATAAGCCACATGAGAAAAATTACAGAAGCTGGAGAGTCAGGGAGGAGGGAGGTATAATTTGAGAGGCAACTCAAAGAAGTAATTTAGCAATATAAAATGTGTGTCAATCAGGTTTTTAACTAAGTAAATCTTTCACAGATGCTTTTTGGTGCCATTGTGTACCTTGCAGGGCTACATATTTTACATTAAAGAGAATTTTTTTGTTAAAAATGAAATCATACTGACTTCTTCCTGATCTTGTTCTTTACTCCTTCCCTGGAGTTCCTAATAGACAAAATCGGACACAATTACAAAAACTCAACATTTATTGGGTTACTTTGTTTATTGGGCAGTAGCCCCACACAACTTTAGAACAGTGTTGGAGCATAATTATAATGTAAGAATACTTTTATAAAATAGCAAGCTTAGCTGGGCATGGTGGCTCATGCCTGTAATCCCAGCACTGAGGAGGCTGAGACAGGAGGATTGTTGTGAGTTCGAGACCAGCCTGGGCTACAAAGTGAGCTCAAGGCCAGCCTGAACGGCATAGTGAGACCCTGTCTCAAAAAGATGGGCTGGGGATCTAGCTCAGCAGCCTAAGCGCCTGCCTGGCAAACACAAGGTCATGAGTTCAATCCCTGGTGCCCCAAAAAGAAACACACAAGGGCTGGGAATCTAGCTCAGTGGCCTAAGTGCCAGCCTGGCAAGTGCAAGATTGTGAGTTCAATCCCTGGTACTGGGAAAAAAAAAAAAAGGCAAACTAATAGGTATTTCATGATACAAATTAGCAATTAGAGGTCTCTGACCAAGTTTCTGCTGCTGCATTCAATTGACCTTGACAGTGTCTAAAAACCAGCTGCGTACCTCTGATAAGCATCAAGTCAGAGTAATTGTCTATACCTTAAGGCACCCTGGGCTAGTCAAGGACACCATTAACTATGCTCACCCTGTAAGGGCTTCCTCCCCTTGTTGCCCAAAAGTTTACACTCACCCTGTAAGGGCCCCTTCCCCTTGTTCCCGGAATGTTTCTATACTATGATAAACAATTCCTTTGTTTCAACAAATCTGTTCAAGACTAGCCTGCCTGCCAATACATGACTCAATACCTGTAACCAATTATGTAACATTATGTCACTTGCTTTGTCCCTCTCACTTCTAAATTCTATATAAAATAAGCTCTCTGTAAACTCAGTGCTGTTGCCTTTGAGGAATCTGTAACAGTCTGCTGGTGTGAAGATTCAACAGTCCACTGGCATAAAGATTAAATGCTACCTTCTTACCTCCTCATTGCGAAGAGTCTTCCTTAGGTTTGGCTTGGGAATTTTCCCACAACAACAGCACAGGGAACCCCAAGTAACCTCCAATTCAGGGCTTGCAAAGGTCCCAAGTGCTCAAGATGGCAACTCAACCAAGTGGCCTTCCTTTTGGTCACATCTGTTACGTCTCCTCAATAGAGGCTATGGCAAAACAGTGTCAGGCCGGAGTTGAGCTGGTTTGGATGTGAATCCTGATGCTACAAGTCCGTGGTTATATAAGTTTGAAAAGAAAATTTAATTTCTCTGAACTTTAGTTTTTACATATTCTTAGTTGAAAGAATACTTTTCCAATATGCTTCTTACGGAAATTTCATGACTAAACATCTCTAAAGTGCCTAACCCGAGGCTTGATTAAAAAGGAGGCACATCTGATAAACACTGGTACTTGTACAGTTAGAAACAATGGAGCTGAGGGAGTCACTCTCTTCCACTCATTTTACTTTAAACAGTACCTTAGGGCCGTTCCTCCTTTGATCATCCTAAGAGAGGTAGAGAATAACCTAACAAAAATCCAGTAAATCTCTGATGTGTTGAATTCCTTGGCCTGATCTGCAATCATTTTCACCCTACTGCAACCTTATTAAAGGTTTATGAGTAGGTATTTACATCTCATGCATGTAATAAAGATCAGAGTGAATTCTGGGACAAGCACACATTGAGAGCCTCCCTGAGATTAACCCAGCACCCTGTCCATCACGCCTAGAGATGCAGGGGAGGCACCTGGGCTGAGGCACAGACCCTTTAAATTCCAAAAGCCTGATTTATGGGAGGCTGCTGCTGCTTCTGTTTGCTATAACCTGTGTGCCATCCTTTTGCTTTCTTTCACCTGGCATCGTTTTTTTGTTCACGCCATATCTTTTGTCAGCATTGTAGGGAAAAGGGGTTTATGGGGACGGAAAAGAATAAAATAAGGGCCTCAGGGTTTCTAGCTCATTCTGATTAGAAAGAGTTAAAACTTTACCGGTGGGAGCAATTAACAAGACAAGAGGGAGAACTGATACACAGAGCATGGGAGAAAGCCAGGTACCTTGCTTAACTAAGTTAGCTGCCCCTCCCCACCTCCAATAAAATCTAAAGGAGACCAGGGACAGGCACTTAAAAGAAAACTCTTATGGTGAGTATATAAAAACATATATGTCTTCATCTATTGATAGATATATGCAATTCATTGCTTGTCATAACAAGATATTCCACTGAAAACATGCATGTGCACTTCAGAAAAACAAAAAAAATTGTATAAGTGTTTTAATAACAATTTTTTTTAGACATCATAAGATTACTACAAGTTACCTTTGGCTTCTTGTCAGCCCACTCAGGTAGCCCAAGGGTGAGGCCCCCATGTTAAAGAATATGTGTGCAAGACATCAGCAACAACAGCAGGCAGCATGGAGCAGAGCGGAGCACAAGAATACAAGAGAACCAGAACCACCTGTGCCTTTATTGTATAATTATTATACCACCTGTTACCTCATATATACATTCTTACATTGTGCCCTAATCAATGAATGCATGTTTACCTGTGCTAAGTCATGGTTACGTAACTGTATTCTCACTGTGCACTTGCTCTAGACAAGCAGGGTCATGTCCTCAGGTCTCCTTAGATGCCCCTAAACTATGAGGCAGTCTAAATGGTTCCCCACATCCCACCACCTCAAAGGCAAGGGTATATAAATTTAATATTTTATATGTAACAGGGCACGAGTAACTGCAGTTGACAAATCAAGGACCGTGTAATTTTACAAAATCGTCTTTCTGTCATTTGAGAAATTTTATCTATAAGCAACATCAAAGCCTGACACATAGCTTTCAAGGCCTGGACCACATGTTGATCAAGGGCGTCAACTAGGAAGGCTGGGTCTATGGTCCTTGCCCCTGGTCAGACGCTATTCCTGGTGGCATCCCATATGCAGCAATTAATATTTTTGGTCAGACACTATTCCTAGTAGTCAACCATTGCAATGCCTGTCAAGGCATCTGTTAAGTCCTTCCCAGCAAGAGGAGGAGCTTATGTCCTGAACCAAGAAAACCTACACGGTCAGCTTTTTGGCTCCACTTCCGTATGTCTCGCCATAGGTTGGTACCTAATAAGGGATGGTGCCCTGTCACTCCTGAGCTGCTCAAGTTGGCAACCAGAATGTCAGCCCCTCCTGATGGCCCAAATGTCTGTAAACAGATGTCAGTAAAATGATGCATCTTCATGCATCAAAAGCAATCATGCTGTCTGCAACTCTGCCCATTGACTTGGCCTGCCTGTTCCAGTTTCAAATCAGAGTACATCTGGTACTGGGCTGGACAGCAACTGCTGTCCATCGTGGGGCTGGGTCACACCTAGACCTATCAGTACATCTGGCATCAGCTGGAGGTCCGTCTTTCCCTTTTGCATAGGGACTGTGTGTCAGGTCCTGTAGTCTCTCCTCCCGGACAGGTTCCTGGGCCATGTACATCATGGGTCCAAAAACTGTGGCCAGTTCAGCCGGTAACAGTCTACCCAAGAAAGAGGGGCCAGGAGTTTAGCTCAGTGGTGCAGTGCCTGCCTGGCAAGTGCAAAGTCCTGAGTTCAATTCCTGGTACCAAAAAAAAGAAAGAGGCCCGCTGCTGGAGGTACACCCCCCAACATGTGAGAGTGGGGGCCTGTGCCACTTCACTCTGGGCTGAGATGTTCACATCCATACCCAGCCCTCTACCTGTCCCGTGATTCCTCACAGGAATGCAGAGCAGTGTACAGTGCCGCTGTTTCTCAGTCAAGGAATGCTAGCGCTCAGCTCCCTTACAACTACGACCAAAACCCA
>RJWT010006415.1:0-29190 GCA_004365215.1 Cuniculus paca | reverse complement strand
GAAAGGAATTGGACCAAAACGAGGCTGAAACTCAGCAGCGCAGACGTTAAATTTTGTAGTTCTGTATCCAGCACTTGAAGCAGGTTGTGGTGAGACGTAAACTCCAAAGGACTTGGGTGGCCTAGCCCCTATGTCATTGCTGATCATAGGCTTTATGGTCTCTCTCTTGGGTGGCCCTCTGACCAGCCCCAAAAAATTTGACAGGATCCACCAGGGAACCGTGGTGAAATGAGTCATGGGGAACCAAACTTTTAGGTTCCCACACAGAAGCCTAGAGGCTCTCTTTTCAAGGAAATGTTTACATTTTCTCACCTCTGAGCCTGTAACAGGTTGGGATTTTGCTGATCTTTGAGATGCCTTCTTCTCTATTGTCCTGATGCAAACTACTTGATTTTTTTTTTTAAAATGCCTATCTTTTCAGCAATCACACTCTCCCTGGTTCCATCTTTGCAGGTTCCTTCTTTCTGGCCTAGCTGTAATTTTTTTCAAAAAAATCCAACTATTCTCTTCCCTCATTTTACTGTAGATGTGGCTAAAGTAGGCAGCAGTATCCATGCCTTAGCCTAATGTTGGGCTTCCTTGAAACTTCTTTTATCAGATAAATTAGTCTGCCATCTTTAAATGCAACCTCAGACAAAGTCTTAGCATGTAAGTAAAGTATAGACAAGCTTTTTGGCAGAGTATAACACACCAGGCCTCTAGTCCAATTGCTAATAGGGTCCTCGTCCCAACTGAAACTTCATGACTCTTTACTATCTTTACTCCTATCAGCATCCTGGCCTTCTGAGATCTGACCAGAATCTCTCATCAATCTCTGCTTATACCATTCTAGGGCCTCTCCAGACAGCATATTCAAACCTGTCCAAACTCCCCCAGCAAACGAGTTCCAAAAGCTTCTGAACCATATGGTCAAAGTATAGTCACAGTAACAACCTCACTTCTCTGGTGCCAAAATCTGTATCAGTCATTTTCCTTCTCTGGGACAAAAATACCTGATACTCATAATTTAAAGGAGGAGAATTTTAGTTTGGCTCACAGTTTTTAGAGAGTCAGTTTATGGTTGGTTAGCTGCAAGGTGGAAGGGCATGGCAGAGAAACATTGCTTGCTCCGTGGCAGCCAGGAAGCAGAAGGTGAAGGCAGGCATTTGGGAAGGAGACTACACCCTTCTAACCTACACCTGTAGTGACTCACCTTCAACCAAGCCCCACCTTCTTAAAGTACTTTCAGCTACTGAACTCATCAGTGAATGAATCCCCTGCTGAGTATGGTGCCCCTATGATTTTGTCACCTTCTACACTCATGAGACTTTGGGGGGTGCATTTTAGATCTAAACTTTTAACATATCTCCACTTTGCAGCGACCTTCACAATCATCACACTGCTGTCTGCTCAGTGGATAGGTTCATCAGCTTGGTTGTGCACACTGACCATCTACTACCATGTGACAGTTGATTCAGCTGTCAAAGGGAGAACTGAGGGCAGTTGTGGAATGCTGGTGAGGCAATGGAGAGAGCTGGGGGGATAATAAGCCCTTAGAGCCCTTGACCTCACGTAGCTGCTGGAAGATGATCTCCGCAACCGGTGCTCCACTTCCAACATCCTTTTACATGGTTCATCCCAACAGCATCTTCACTGACATGACCTTCCTGCAGTCTTATTGCCCTTCAGCAAGCTCTCCACATCACAGCAAAATAGCCTTTTAAAACATACATAATTCACTGAGCCTTTCTTCCACTTAAAGCCCTCAGAAATTCCCTATAGCCTGAGTAACTCTCATGGGTTGGCCTCTAATTGCCACTCCAGCCACATCTCTCTCCATGTCCACCAATTCTTTGATCTCGTCTTCCTCATCTTTCTGCAACCACCTGAACACTTTCTTTTTAAAATAATGTTGGGAGGCTTTTTAAATTGGAAATTATTCTCTTTCATTATATATTATGCAAATGATTTGGGGAAAAGGCATCAAATTTCCTATGTCCCAGGTTGACAGATGAGGACAGTGTATTGATATTTGTCCCACTTTATTTTTAACTTTGTTTCCACAAAGAGTGAAGGTCATTAGGCAGGAAAGCAATTCTCCACAAAAACACATACAGTTAAGCCAGTACTTAAAAGCTTATTCCATTATTTGTTATAACTTCCTGGCATGTTTTTATAAGGGTGCATGGGAGAGGACTTCCGTTCTGTCCAGGTGTTTGGAGAGTTTTATCTTTTGCCATGCCTATATTTCTCCCAGTGGGGAGTCTTATTGTAATGATAGGCTCATGGTTCATGTTGTAAATACAAAACAAGCATACAGATGTCGCCATGTTCTGATTGAGTAATAAAGCAGAGTTCAAATATCAGGCAAGACATGAAAATATAATTTTATTATTTAATATTTTAAATGATTAATTCACAAATGTGGTTGAAAGGTTAGAAAAGGTTATAATATATGCAAGTACGATATGTATATATTCTCTTTGTTTTCTACATAATGGGAATATATAATGTGCATTATTATGGAATTAGTTTTTTTATTTTATTGTTTTGCACAACTAGGGTTTGAACCAAGCCTTTTACACTGAGCTACATCCCTCACTCCTTAAATTTTTTTTTTTAATTTTGAGACATGACCTTGCTAAATTGCCCAGTTTGGGCTCAAACTTGTGATCCTCCTGCCTCAACCTCCCAGATTGCCACATTACATGCAGGTGCCATCATGCCCATGGTGGAATTGGGCTTTTTTCTTTTTTTTTATTAGTACACATTTGTGATACATAATGCATGCATTCATCACTGGCAGTTGGTACATATACATATCACGTCTTAGGCCTTTTTTCAGATATCAAGTATCTCTTAGAAATCTTTCCCTACTAGAACGCATGGAAAATTTACATTCTTTTTAACAGTAGAATATACAGTAGTCACATGTATATTCCAGTCTCCTCTTAGTAGATATTTAAGCTATACTCAGAGTTTTGCTGTCATCACCAACACTGCGTGACCACATAATGCGTGTATCTTATCATGCATGTAAAAGAATTTCTCTTGGTTAAACTCTCAGAAGTGTGACTATGAGATAAAATTACATACATCTATACTAGATTGTGGTAAATTGCCCTTGATGGGCCATTTTTTTCATTCCTGCTGACATGATACATCCATTGTTTTACCATTTTGATGTTATAATTCCTCTGCCAGTCTGAAAGGTGAAATGAACATCTCTTGCTAGTTTTGATTTGTACTTTTTTCCTGAATGAGGTTGAGCATATCTTCATTATTTTTAGCAATCTTGTATTTTCTTAAGTTTTAGTAGTATGTTCTTATTCTTTGCTCATTCTTCTATCGAATTGTTAGGGTTTTTTTATTAATAAGTACTTTCAATGTAGTAGTTATTTCTTTGCCATGTGAGCTGTAAATCAAATATTTTTATGTAATTCTTTTTATTTTAGCTTTGGTTTTGGAAACTTTTCAGAATTTATAATTACTATTATGAATCAGACATCCATCTTTTATGGATTTTGATGTGGGTCAAAATGAGAAAGAAATCCTTTTGCTTTCCTAGATTATAAAAAATCTTTCAAGTTATCTTCTAGCATCCTCCCTCCAGTGTTCCCATTTAAATATTACTCTTTCTAGGATTCAGCTTGGTTTAAATTATGCCACTTTTTTGTAGATGGCAGTTGTAGGAGTCATGGTTCTGTCAGGAAAACAGAAAGTTCACTAGGTATGTATTTCAAATAGAAAGAACTTAGTAATAGGATTTGGTTACACAGATGTTAAAAGGCTGAAAGAGTAAAAGAATGGTCAGCTATCCAGACATGATCAACTTAGGAGAAATTGAGTAAAATCATGAAGAAAAATGCATTTAGGTAGAAGGGATAAGAGGTCAAAGAACTAAGCCTAGGGAATTCCAGCATGGAAGGTGGGAAAATGCAGAAGCAGTCATAGGAATCAGCAAAGGTGAACAAGAATGAGCAGTTTGAGAGGCAGAATGAAAATCAGCAAAGTAGGGTGTCCCAGAGTCAACACAAATTTTTTCAAGGTGGAGATACAGATGAAAAGTGTTAGATGCTGCTGATGGATCAAGGGAAATACGGAATTGAAACTGACTATTAGATTTGGCAACAAGGAGACCCTGGTTTGCCTCGATAAGAGGGCTCAAGTGGAGTGATAGCAGTAGAAGCTTGGTTGGAGGAGACTCACATAAATCCCACTCATTGAGAAGGAGACTGTACTGATAATAAAGCTAGTGGTTTGATGAATTTTGTTGTAAAGGGAACAAAAGAAATGAAATGGAGTTATGGGGGAAGTAAAGTCAAGAGAAGGTCGTGTTATGACATTTACTTGCTGAGAAGATTGATCTGCTGTGGAGGGACACAAAATAAGGAAGGGTGCAGGTCTAGAGCAATATCTCAAGTAGTCCACAGAGGATGGGATCTAGTGGACAAGGCAAGAAGTTAACATCAACTAGAGGCACCGATGGTTCACTTCTAATAACAGAAGGAGGTTACATTTATGGACTAAGATGCCATAGGTATACGGAGGTGGCAGGAGACTGTGGAAATTCATCCCTGATTGTTATATATTTCTTGGTGATCATGAATTCAAAATGATATTAGCTGGCATGATATGTTTTTCTCTAGCTAAAGGGTCAAGCATTCAGGATGAGGAGTTAGATTTAGTCAAAGCTGTAGCTGGACCAAAAGAGGGGAGGGACATGAAAATGATCATGTATGCAATTGAAATTGAAAAAGGAAAATGAATATATTGAAAAAGGGAGAGTGAAGACCAGAGAAAAAATGGTTAAAATCAATGAATTGTAATCAAAGCATTGTTGGATTTAAATTCTAGAGAAAGTGGGTTGGAAGTATAGGAGATAGTGGTAAAAAGTTGAAACTATAGATGGTTGTAACTTCATATAATAATGACAAAGGACTGGGGTATGACTATAGAAGTGAGGGCTGAAGTAGTGTGAAGATCAGAATCGTTAGGAGAGAAAGTTCAGAGAATTTAGAGGTGAAAATATCAGAACAGCTCAGCATCTTGGCACATGCCTATAATCCCAACCCTTGGGAGGCTGAGGCAGAAGGATTGCCGTGAGTTTGAGGTCATCTTGGGCTACATAGTGAGTTGAAGACCAGCCTGGACTACACAGCCAGACCTTGTCTCAAAAAAAAAAATCAGATTAATCACCTAAGGGAATATTAAACTTACCTAGAAATTTGACAAAAGTTAGGTTAGAATTACAGTGATCTGGAAGCTAAATTCTTCCAGGAAGAGAAGAGAATGAATGACTCAGGGGGCAGGATGGCACCAAGGGAAAGAAGATTAATTGATATTACTTGATGACATGAGACTCAAAGCTAGTATGTTTTGGGCAGGAAAGAGAATCATCTAGAAGTATTAATTGGAGCAAGGAGGAAGTCTGTAATGCCTCCAAGCCAACTAGTGCAACGGAGGAGAGAAACTATTCACTTCTGAGCTCCTGGGCATGCAGTGTTCTCACCAGGTTGTATTAGAGCAGTGTTTCAGTGGCTCATAGCTCAGACTAACTAAATAACATCTGCAGGTACGGGTTAGGCGTCAGTTGTTTTTCCCCATGTTATTACTTAACAAGACTGACCACTGTTGAATGTGAAGGGATGAGGTCAGTGCAGAGAAATCTGGCAGTGCTGGCTGACTGACCTCACCCACCTGCCTCTTCTATTCAGTCATCATCACCATGCTGCCATCTGACCCTTCACTCATGGGTGACAAAGCATGATGTTGACAGCACAGATAAGGTTCCTGACCACAAAAACTCAGCAGAGGTCAGAGAAGATCAATCGTCTGAAACAATAATGTCTGGCCTAGTAGCCTAGTAACTACAGATGAATGGCAAAGACTTTGAAATAAACTAGGGGGATCTTGGGCCAACTTGTCAGTTCTACTATGCTCAAGAAAGTTTTTTCCTAAAGAATTTTAACAAGCTGGGCATGGTGGTGCACCCCTCTAATCCCAGTGCTGTGGAGGCTGACAGGAGAATTGTTGCAAGTTCAAGACCAGCCTGGGTTACAAGTGAGCTCGAGGCCAGCCTGAACTGCATAGAGATACACTGTCACAAAAAAAGGGGGGGGGGGTCGGGGGACTTAGCTCAGTGGCATAAGTGCCTGCCCGGCAAGTGAGAGGTCTTGAGTTCGATCCCTGGTACAAAAAAAAAAAGACAAACAAATCAAGAACTTTAACACAATTATGGGACTTTCTGTCCCTTATACCTTACCACTAACCCTTAATTCTAGCATCACACTGTGAATCAATCCCTGCATCACATCCTTGATCCCTGTGGCACAAACCCTAGATCCAGCCACCTCAGAAAAGCCCTATTTATGACTGCATGAGGCTTTGAGGGGACATCTAGATGCATGCCATGACAAATACTAAGATGGCCTGCTGTGGAGACAGATTGCCTAGACACCTCTCACCAGCTGCATGGCTGGATAAACTGTTAAACTTGTTGGCACCTGCCTCAGATCCCTCAATTACAAAATGGTAGATAACTATTTCTTTGGGGTGAGGGCAATATTTAAATACATGTTCAAATACATTTCCCATCCTAGTTGAGCAAGTAGAGAGAATTCCTGGGTATTACCTAACCCTCACCTATAAAAAGCAGTGCCAGAATTACAGGCAAGTACCTGACTAACCCCTCCACTGCTCCGTGCCCTCTATGATGTGGATCACCCAAGTAAAACCCCACTTTGAAAGACACAAGTGACAGCTCATTTACATAATCTTGAAATTCACTGTAGAAGAGTTGTCTGGCGTACTGGCTACTGTGTTTATTTATTTATTTATTAGCAGCACCAGGGATTGAACTCATGACCTCACACTTGCCAGGCAGGCGCTTAGGTCGCTGAGCTAAATTCCTGCCCTCTACTGTGTTTTTTAGATCTCTATAAAACAGTGTATGAAAATTCTCAAAATATATAGTCAGTATTCTGGTAATTTCTTATCACTTTTAAGGTTTAAATATGTTGTCTTAGGCTTTTGCTGTTGCTAAACTAAGCCTTCCACCTTGTGGACAATTTTGCATGGTTAGCTTTGGTTTCGATCTCATTCTTCTGGCTGCAGATTCACAAGATTCTCCGGAAGAGGCTATTCAGTAATTGTGATGCATTCCTGTAGCTTTTAAGACGAAGTCTTAAAAGCTCTGCTTTGTGTACTTGATCTGTAGCGACCTTTGGAGTCTGGTGCCCATTGAACCGAGGTCTTCCTTGTGCAATCACAGAATAGCGCTTCAGTTCACTTTCTGTTACTTGATATCACTGAACAAAAATACCATTATCAGTGTCTGAGAAAAAGAAAAAAAGAGATATGGTACCCTGTCTCTTTAAAAGTTTAAGAATAGCAAGCGCAGTTGAGTTAATTCTTTCAGGGGCTCTGCCTTGAGAATTTTCTGGCCCAGAATCAAGCTACAGATAATTAATTATGTCAGTGAAAAGCTCTGATAGCCTGTTCTCTTCAGAGAAAAGTGACATCATCCATAGAATTCTCTGGCAATGAAGAAGAACAAAGCTGTGAGTGCGGGAAATAACAGACAGATGTCTACAAGTGCATATTTTATCCACTTCAAAGTGCAGTGCAAGAAGTCACCCTCCCGTGGGGGGCTGTCTCCAGCAGCAGAGGCTTGGCCAGAGGTCCCCGGAGTGGGGAGGGAGGTTTTACGGGATGGGGTTCGCTGCCTCACATGCCCTGGCCTGCAGACTTGTGTGCAGTTCTTAGGGAAGTTCCTAAAAAAATGACAATGCTCCAAAATTTTTGGCAAGATCACCGCAAGGCAATCAGATTATGTAGTGTGGGGAAATGAGACCAGATGGTGGAAGCGTCATTGGTGGCTGAATGTAAGTACCGGAAGCAGCACCCAGAGAGCTTCAGTCCCTGGCCTGCCCTTGCTTTATACTTACCTCATATTTGCACAGGGACAGCGCTGACCCTACAGCAACATGTAATGTTGGAATCAGATGACTCTTTCTTACCTATAGTGTGAACTTGGGCAAGTAATTGAATTTCTCTGAGCCTTCTTTTCTTTTCATGTAGACCAGAGTTAAGAGAAATAACACTCTCAAAAAGAGTTGCACTGGGGTACAAATGTTAGTGTTAGTCGTTATTAAATTGAACTCTGTCCTTCCTTGAAAAGTATATTAGCTGCATATTATTATATCTAGAGCCAGGCTCACATTAACTGAAACAGATGTTTGCTTACTTGAGTGAGTTTAGGCATAATAGAAAGATAATTGTTTCAAAATTTCAAGTACCAGAGGACCACCACGTATTCTACTAGAGTATATCCCTTTGATCTGAAATCCCCTACTCTAGAGCTTTCTTTTAGAAAACTATTTTATCTGATTATCTAAGTGAAGCCAGTTCTATACAGATCATTTAGAACATGCATTTTCAGTGAGAACACTATTGTTCCCAAGAGCGTGAAAATTTGTTCTTAGGAAGGAACTTGTGAAGAAATTTTTAGATGTGACAATAGTTAATTGTGGTCAAAAGGACCACAATACATAAACATATATATACAGTACATATATACCTGTGATATTAAAATTTTATAAGGGGGTGTGTTATAAAAGAAAGTTTATTTTAAAAATCTCAGTGGAAAAAAACTGTAAAAAGTTTGAAAAACACTGATTTAGAAAAATTCAAAAGGTGTAAAGAAAAATATGTCACTCATAATTCTTCTAACCTGAAAAGACAATTTTAAATATTTTGCTATTTTTCTTCACATATATTTTTTCCGTAATTGTAAGCACATTGAACGTATAGTTTTGAATATTGATTATAGTTATTTCCCATCATTCACATCCCTTAAACATACAGTGTTAAATCCTGTGTAATGTTTTATCATATGAATATACTATATTTTACTCAAATATTTCTGAATATTTGTTCTAATTTTCCTTCTGTTTAAAATAACATGTTTGTATAGCAATCTTTGTCTAACCTACTTGAGATATGAATATTTTAATATTTTTAATTTAATATTTTTAAAGACTCTTACATGTATCAACTGACAAATTGTTTTTAGAACTTCCTCTAATGTTTAAGAAGACAGAGAAGTCAGAGTCCATATGGATACTTGATGAGCAGGAATTTTGTCATACCTTCATCCAATGATCCTCTCGGCTTCAAAATGCAGATCATCCTCACTGTCTTCAGATTCTGTAGCTCTGAATTTTCCTATATACTAAATTTTCTTTATAATACCCTAGTCATTCTTAGTCATGTGCTGAGGGTCAGCAACTGAGCTGCCTGGTGTATATACATGTTGCTAAGCAAGGACTGAACAAGGTTTTGCTCTGCTGCTCCATTTCAGCTCCATATCATAGCTAAGTGTCTTTTGTGGTGTATTTGGCACTCCATTTTCCACACTGTGTGCTTTTTTTATCGGAGTTTTGGTGTTTAAAATGGCCTCAGGCCTAGTGCCAAGGTCCAGTGTTCCCAAGAAGGCTGTGATGTGAAAATTTACCTCTTATCTAAGTTTCCTCCAGACATTGGTTGTAGTGTTCTTAATTTTTTTTTTTCTTTTTTGAGACAGGGTCTCACTATGTAGTTCAAGTTGGCCCTGAACTCACTGTATAGCCTAGGCTGGCCTGTGAACTCAAGGCAACTCCTCCTGCCTCAGCCTCTTGAGTGCTGGGATTACAGGTGTGGGCCACCACACCCAGCCCTGGTTGTAGTGTTCTTGACAGGGTATTTAATATTAATTAATCAAGAATTTATACTAAATAATATATTTTTAAACAGAATAATTAATGATTGATGAAAATGGGGTATAGGGAGCTCATAAGAACCTATTTCTCCCAGAACCAATGATTCGACATTTGCTAATTCAGTATTTGTGAGAACTTTCTAGAACGTAACTACTGTGAAAAATGAGACTCAATTTTAAATAATAAAAGTCAATTTCCATTTGTTGTTTGGCCACAATAAGGAAGCTGAACCACCAAGGGGATTTGATTGGGATACCTTTTGGAGTCTAAACTTTCTCTGGTGAAAGGTAGAAGGCAGCTTTTTAAAAAGTGGTTCAGTCCTCAGGAAACTGTAAATGCTTTGAAAAAGAACCACAGGGAATTATCGATGGGTAAATGGAAGGCAGATGGATGTGCATACACACAATTCATTCACTTGAGAAGTGTTCCCTGAACACCTCGTTGTGTCAGTCATCGTGTGACAACAGGAGGGACAGCAAGTGGCTCCTGCGGTGGCTGAGCGCCTGGTCTTGCAGGGAGGGAGAAAAAGAGGAATTGTGACTACGTGGCGGTCCAGGAAGCAGCAGGCATCCGAAGAGGAAGTCCTAAGACTTTTATGCCCATTCTCAAACTGCAGAACACCACACAGCTCCTAAACAATAACTCTTAGGTAACAGCACACGTGAAGCGTTCTGGAATAAAATATTTTGAATGTGCTGAAAAGACAAGATAATGCTACGAGCAAATGCGGTTTACTGCATTTTTTTCTTTGAAAAAGTGGTTTGATCTTTCAAATGAAGACATGGCCTTCTAAGGCCAGCAGCTGTCTGGGAAAAGCAGATCACAAATTGTCAGCACATCGCAAATTGTAGATGAATTTGTGCTGCTTTCGGGCATCTCCTTTCTCTAAAAAAAAGGACATTCCAAGTAGGAACTCTAGAGGACTATCGTTAAATATTTTGAAGGATTCTAAGAATTAACAATATTGAAACAAACTTAACGACATTGTTAAATATTTAAAAAGCAATTTTTAAAATATTTATGTTTTTACATAGGAGGGCTTGCCCGGTTGCATTCTTCATCCAGAGGCAATGCCTACTTTAGGCACAGTCATTTCAAGCTGTGTTACTTAGCATTGTTTTTTACTGATGCTGGGCTTTAAATAGAATACCAAGAAGAGGGTAGGAAAAAAAAAAAAAGAAAAAAGAAAAAGCAGGGCAGGGGGTTTGGTGGTGTGGGGGTACACGCCTGTAATCCCAGGAAGAGGATCTTAAACAGGCAAAAGGATCTTAGCCTTTGACCTATTGATTCTGTTTCTGGGAAGGTTTATTAATGTTACCCAGTAGATCCAGCTGTTCCACATCAGCCACTCACTGTAGTGAAGGGGAAAGAGAAAGAGGAAACTGCTTTTGATTGGACATCTACTGTGTGCCAAGCACTGTATTAGTCACTTCATATATATTTCATTTTCATACGACTGGGGGACTACAGTTCATAGCTAACTGACCCGAGTCCCACTGCTACATAAAAGAGCAGAGCCACAGTTGCTATGACTCGTGAGGGTTGGCGGGTGAAGAAACTGAGATCAGAGGCAAATCTGTCCATGCAAGGCCGCTCCGGTAAACATGCTTGTTTCTAATACAGGACCCTGCAGTGCCCGGTCTCGATACCACATTCATCTCTTGACCAGGGAAAAAAAAATCAGGAAAACAAAAGCAAGCAAGCAAACAAACAAAACTAGCTATAAGTCTACATCAGGAACTTGTGTTCTGAAAAAGAAAGTGACTGAACTCAGATACTACTTAACAATGTGTACCTTCAATACCTCTGAAAATTGATATTTATAACAACCATCCTAAGTTTTCAAAAAGATGGTAACTTCTGTATGTTATACTTTTTAAAGTAGAGAAAAATTTTGTAACACGTATAAGGATGCATCTTACTCCCAATCTTGAAGCCGATTTAAAATGCTGACTTGATTTTTTTATACAATCCTCTGTGACATTCCCTGTGCGTTCACAGTGACCGAGATTCTGTTTTGTTTTGTTTTTTGTTCAATAAAACTAACCTGCAGTATTGGCTAAGCTGATCAAATGTATGTTACAAACACAGAATTTTCTTTTAGGGTAGAAGCTAACATGAATAGATCAGAAAGTACAACCTTAAGAGATTCAGGTAAACCTATGTATAAATTCTATGTGGACAAGGTAGTTTTATCTCGTTTGCTTAAAATAGTCTCTCTTTTGAAAAAGGACTACCCTATTTCTCAGCTCTCACCAGCCTGAAGATAAAAATAAGATCAAAGGCTTTATCAAGCTGTCGTTCCCTTCCTGCCAGGCCCCCGACCTTCCTGTCCAGGCTCCCCGGCCACCACACCACTGCCCGAGCCTTCGCCGCGGCCTGGCCGGGGTGTCGGGAGCAGAGACCCAGCCCCTCTCCCGGAGGTTCCTGCCGTCCATGTCTCCTTGGAGGCCGCCCAGGCCGGCTACACAGAGGGCACAATGCACGGGACAGAGCGCTGCTCCTCCGCATCCCATCCCGCTGAGGCTGTGATGCCTTGAATTCTAATTTTCTGGCTCCTCTGGCTTTCATGTGGGTTTTTCATTGCATTCCAACCCCCTACCCTGGGCGTGGGTGGAGGGCTGAGCCCGACCAGAGTCCGGGGCCAGACACGGTGCTGCCCTGCGACTCACCCTGCCCCTCTGCCCCTGCTCCATTGTCCTGCACCAAACACGGTGCCCTTCCTTTCTTGGGATGGGTCTTTAGCTCTGTGGCAGGGCCACCCTGCGGGCCGCCCCCCAGACAGGATTACACGGGAGGATTTCAGCCACGCTGGAAGAATGCCTTCCAGAGAGAGCAACAGGAAAGGAGGCAGGCGCAGCAAAGAGTAAGGAGGTGAGGAGCATCTGGCCCAATAGGCAGAGTTGTGCCGCAGATGCCTGATCTCCGCCTTGTCTGGCTGGTTTATGTTGAGAGGATTAAATGTACTGAGCTGGATAAACAACCACGAAACTTCCTCAGGTTGTACCTCAGTGATGACTGCGCCTTCACTCGCAAGAGTTCATCTTCTCACCTGACCCTGGAAAGCTGGACCCCAACTCCTGATTTCACTTGAAGTGGGCCGTTGATGATAGGGTCTTCACGAGTTGACCCTGAACAAAGAGCTTACAGGCTTTTGGAACTGAAGAAATTATACACCGTAAGATCACAGCATGAGGGAACCGGTGACCTTATCTAATTTCTAATGCAGGACACAGCAGCTGTTTTACTATTAATATCCCCAAGTGCAAAGAAGAAAAAAGAAGGAAACCACTTAAGTAATAAAAATACATTTAAATCTATGGATGACGGCGATGTTTAGATGAGTAGTCCCAAGGAAATGCCACTACACTTTTAAAGTTTGTTACACGCTATTTTTATTTTTCTTTAAAAAATGATAATCTCCAGAGAGAGGATTGGGGATAATTTTAATTTTCTTCTCCTAACTGAACTTTTTGGAGGTGCACAAGTTACTTTGAATCTTTCAAAACTTGGGATAAGCCAGGAGTGGTGGCACATGACTGTAATTGCAGCAGTTGGGAGGCTGGGTAAGAGGGTCATGTGTTTGAGGTCACCTGCACTTCATAGTATGGTGAAAATAAAAAATAAAAACATAAAAAATAAAAATTGTGGTAAAATATACATAACGTAAAACTTAACATTCTAGCTATTGCTAGGTGTGCAGTTCAGGGGCATCAAGTATATTGGCCCCATCGTGCAACTCATCACCATCCAGAATTTTTTATCTTCTAAATAGGAAACCTTATACCCATTAAACAATGATTTTTTTACACCTTATCTCCCCTTTGTCCTTGGAAACTGCCATTTTACTCTCTGTCTCTATGAATTTGACTACTCTGAGTACCTCACATTGGTGAAATCATACAATACTGGTCCTTCTGTTTTTTTTTTTTTTTTTCTGGCACTGGGGATCAAACTCATGACCTCATGCTTGCCAGGCAGGCGCTTAGGCCACTGAGCTAAATCTCCGGCCCTTGTCTTTTTGAGACAGGGTCTCACTATGCCATTCAGGATGGCCTTGAGCTCACTTTGTAGCTCAGGCTGGTCTCAGACTCACAACAATCTTCCTGTCTCAGCCTCTCGAGCGCTGGGATTACAGGTGTGCACCACCAGGCCTGGCTGGTGCTGGTCCTTTTGTAACTGATTTACTTTATTTGGTGTAACATGTTCAAGCTTTATAAATGCTGTAGCATGTGTCAGAATTTCCTTTCCTCCTAAGGTTGAATAATATTACATCTATGTACACCACCACATCTATGGATTCATCCACTCATCCATTGATGGATACTTGGGTTCTTTTCACTTTTTGGCTGTTGTGAATAATGCAGCAATGAGCTTAGTGTACAAATGTCTATTCAAGTCCCTGCTTTCGTTTCTTTTGGGTGTATATCCGGAAGTAGAGTTGATGGATCGTATGATCACCTATTATTAACTTTTGAGAAATTTCCGTACTGTTTTTTTCCATACTGTTTTCTATAGTGACTGCACCATTTTACATGTCCATCAATACTATGCAAGTGGTCCAGTTTCTCCACACCCTCACTAACTCTTGTTATCTTTGGTTTCGTTTTGATAATAGCCATCCAAATGGAGGTAAGATGGTATCATCTAATTGTGATTTTCATTTGCTTTTCTCTTAAGGTTTGTGATATTGAGCATCTTTTCATGTGTTTGTTGACCATTTGTATATTTTCTTTGGGGAAATGTCTATTCTTTGCCCACTTTAAAAAATATTTTTAACTGTTATACAGTTTCAATGCAATTCCAATCAAAATACCATTAGTGTACCTCACAGATCTAGAGAAATTGCTCCTAAAATTCATCTGGAACCAGAAGAGACCTGGAATAGCAAAGGCAATTCTTGGCAACAAAGGCAAGGTAGGAGGCATCACAATCCCTGACTTGAAATTATACTACAAAGCTACTGTGATAAATCAGCATGGTACGGGAATCAAAACAGACCTGAAGATCAAGGGAATAGATTAGAAGACACAGCCACAACTACAAACACACTCAGCCACCTTATCTTTGACAAAGGGGCCAAACATGTTCACTGGAAGAAAGGTAGCCTTTTTAATAAATGGTGTTGGAAAAACTGGCTTTCCATATGCCGAAAACTGAAATTAGACCCAAGCCTATCACCACACACTAAACTAAAGTCAAAATGGATCAAAGATCTAAATATTAAAACAGAAACACTAAATCTGCTGGAAAACAAAGTAGGTAGAAATCTTGAAAACTTAGGGGTAGGTGGAGAATTCATGAACAAAAGTCAAACTGCACGGGAAACACTTCCCAGAATCAACAACTGGGATCTTGTCTTGTTAAAAAGTTTTTGGATGTCAAAAGAAATCTCCAACAGAGTGAAAAGAAAACCCACAAATTGGGAAAAAAGTTTAGTCAACTGCCCTTCAGACAAAGGTCTTCTATCTAGAACACATAAAGAATTAAAAAATATCAGGCCCTCAAAATTCAAAGACCCAATCCAAAAATGGGCATCTGAGATGAATACACACTTCTCAGATGAAGAAATACAAATGACAAATAATATATGAAAAAATGTTTAGCATCATTAGTCATTAGAGAAATGCAAATTAAAACAATGTTGAGATTCTATCTCGCTCCAGAAAGAATGGCCAGGATCAAGAAATCAGCCAATAACAAATACTGGACTCTGGGGAAAAAGGAACTCTTTTGTACTGTTGGCAGGAGTGTACACTGGTGCAACCACTATGGAATCAGTGTGGAGGATCCTCAAGAAGCTAGGAATAGAGGTTCCACTTGACCCAGCTATTCCTCTTCTGGGCATATTCCCAGAAGAATTTGAAAACATCATATCACAGTGATATATGTGCACCCATGTTTATAGCAGCACAATTTGTAATAGCCAAATCTTGGAAACAACCCAAGTGTCCATCAACTGAGGAATGGATAAAAAAGATGTGGAATTTATGGGCTGGGGATTTAGCTTGGCAGCATAAGTGCCTGCCTGGCTAGTACAAGGTTATGAGCTCAATCTCTGGTACCAAAAAAAAAAAGTGATATTTTTATACAATGGAGTACTACTCAACTATAAAGAAGGATTGCATCAGGGCTTTTATAGATAAGTGGATGTGACTTGAGACCATACTCATAAGTGAAGTAAATCAGACTCACATGTATACATGCCATATTGTTTCCCTAAAGTAAGAAACTGAGAATGTAAATAAGATCCCAAATCTTCAATAAATATTGTGATAGGGTAAGAAACTGCTCAAATGGGGAAAATAACTCCAATAGGGAAAAGGCGAAAAGAAGGAAGGGAAAAGAAAAAAAATATAAATTTGTATTATATATATATATATATATATACACATATATACACACACATACATAATATAGCTAAGATGGTTGTGCTACTAATTCTATTAGTTCTTGGAGCAGAACAGTTAATACTCATATGATTAAATTAATTTTGCATGTCTATATCTGGTAATCTGAATAACTTTTTTGAAGATAACTATGCAAAATAACAACCATTATTAAATTCCTCTCATCTTGTTTTGAAAGCCTATATTATTATTGTTTTGGGGGTTTTTTTGTTATTGTTGTTTGTCCCTTTTGTTTCTTGTTTTTCTTGTATTTTTTTGGGTTTTTTTTCCCTCTTTAAAATAAAATAAAAAATATTTTTGAGCTGTATTAGTCCTTTAATAGTCTAGATACTCATGTCTATCAACTATATGATACACATTTTTCTCCCATTTCATGAGGTGTTTCTACTTTGTTGATTGTGTTCTTATGACACATGGAAGTTTTTAAGTTTGACAAAGGAAAATTTATCTAGCTTTTTCTTTGGCCTGTGCTTTTGGTGTCACATCCAGGATGTAATTGCCAAATTCAACCTTATGAAGCATTTTTCCATATTGTTCTGAGTTTTATATCTTAATTCTTACATTTTGATTAATTGAGATAATTTTTCTATATGCAGTAAAGTAAGGGTCTGACTTTAGTCTTTTGCATGTGGACATCCAGTTTTCCACTGCCATTTGTTGAAAATATTCTCCCCAGTTCAATGGTTGATAACCATGTGGAAAGTCATTTGACTATACATTCAAGGGCTTATTTATGGAATCTCTGTTCCATTCTGTTGATCTATATGTCATGACAATGCCATGCCATTTTGATTAGTATAACTTAGTCATAAGTTTTGGAATCAGAAGCATGACACCTCCAACTTCATTCTTCTGTAAGACTGATATAGCTATTCAGAGTCTCTTGAGAGTCTATATAAATTTTAGGGTCAATTTTCTTATTTCTATAAAATATCATTGGGCTTTTGAATGTTTTTAAAAACTCCAACTGTTATGGTGATGATAAAAGCAAATTTTAACATGATAAGTAGCATCTACTGGTATCTTAACAAAAGATTTCTGTGAATGATATCTGCCTTCATCATTTTCTTCGTCCCTGGGACAAAATACACAACACCTACCACTTAAAGGAGGTGAGGTTTATGTTGGCTCAGGATTTTAGTCCCTAGGCGGCCAGCTCCAAGGCAAGAAGGCATGGTGGAAGGGCCTGGCAGAGGAAAAGTTGCTCATCTTATGACAATCATGAGGGAAAGGCTGGGAGGGAGGTTTACCCTTCCCCATCACCGCCCCAGTGGCCACACCTCCTAACAGTAAGTGGGGTCACAGCATCCCCCGGCTCAGTTACCTTCCCAAGACCCTACCGATAAACACATGAGGCTCTTGGAGACATCTACCTAAACCTTAGCAATGTCTCGTGTGAACTGCTGGTTTCCAACGATGAAGATCTTTTGAGAGCTGTAGGCTACTATTGACCATAGAGTTGTAGAGGAAAATTTTTCCAGGAAAACCAAATGTCACATTTTCAGTTCCAACGGTCTTTTAAACTAATCATATCTGAATATCCTCCTTGTATGCTGTATTGCTAATGATGTTAACTTTGCTTTCTAACGTTCAGGAGAAAATGAGTTTAATTTCTGTTAGTAACTAATATTATAAATTACATTTTTTTCCTTTTAATCCATTTATAATATTAGTATTTATGTAAGGAGGGTGAATAGTATAATACAATTTGTATGAGATTTAAAGATATTTAAAGAAACATTTCCTGTTTCAACATTCTGGGGAAATGTACTGTTGTTCCTTTTTCAGTTTACATATTTTCTTTTTGGAATAAACTTAAGAAGAACAAAGTGTCTTCTAAACTGTAGACGAAAATGTCAGCTGAAAGAGAAAAGAGGTTAACAAAATGTGATTGTTTAGATCTTTTGAATAAGGATAAGTAGCTAAGATTCTGAAATTTTCAGTTTATCCCTTTCTGACTTCACATCATTTAGTTTTACGCTTTTTAAAAAATTTCAGCAAATATTTATTGAGTGCCTATCATGTGGCCGGCACTCTTTGAGTTCTCACAGCGGCCTAAGGAAACAGACAAGTAAACTAATAAATTACCTTCTGTAAATAGATACAGAGCAGTTGGGTCCCCAGGCTGGGGAGGTGCTCACAGGAGGGGCACATGCAATCTTTCAGGACCACCTCTTTCAGGGATCCTTGCCCACCACAGCAGTGGAGCCTTATTGAATCAGTTAACTAAATAATACAAAGAAGTGACAGTGTTTGGGAACTGTGTTATTCTGGTTCTTTCATAAGCAGAAAAGCAGATTTATTTTTACCTCAAGATAGATTCCTCTTGAAAGTCAACAGCTCTTGCAGGAATGCATGGTTTCAAGTGCTCAGTGTCATTAAACAGGGGCAGGCTTCCCAGTGCGGGGCCACCATGCCAGGGGTCATGGTGGCATAGCTAGGAGTCCATCCCAAGCTGCCTGCCTCCAGGAATTTTTTTAAGCCTATGTTTTTTCTTAAACACTCTGGTAAAATATTAAAATTGTATTAAGCATTCTGGGATGAGAGAAGGTAGGAAGCAGATACCAAGTTGTAGTTAGGAGTTAGAAGTTCTGGTGTTCTATTGATCAGTAGGGTGACTGTAGATTTTTAAGCAAGGTGCTATATATTCCAAAAAACCTAAAAGAAAGGATTTTGAATGTTTCCACCAGAAAGAAATGATAAACGTGTGGGGAGACAGATATAGTTACCCTGATTTGAGCACAGCAGATACACGTATGGAAACCTCACGTGGTACCCCATAAATATGAATATTTTTATGTCAATTAAAAATGAATGAATTAGAAATGAACATTCTGAAGACATTTTAAACTAGTTGGCACTTACCTCAAGCCTTTCAGTAAGCTTAGGGCTTCAGCAGTATGCACCATTTCTCTCCAGGCTCACTGTCATCCTACTCTGTACTCCCAGGGTTACCAATCCCCATTTTAGAAGCATAGAAACAGCTATGTGAGGAGGGCACAAGAACTAAGCATTCTTTCCTGCTCATTCTGGTTTTTTTTTTTTTTTCAAATATTGAGAAGTTCAGCAAGTTGAAAATACAGTGAAAATTGCCACCAGGCAAAATAATCAATAATGACATTTTACTTTTAAAGAAAGCTAAGTTTTAAAATTCAGCTCCTGTCCATAGCAAGACCATTTGCAGCTACCCTGCCACATGCAAGGATATGGAATATGGAGTGACCAGTCTCCTTCTCACTTGGTATTTTCCATAAGGTGATCAATGTGCTGCAGTTTGCCTGGGGCTGCCCCTGGTTTACAGAAGTCCAACTTCCCAGGACTCTGCTCCATTTATCGCAGGCAAACCGGGACAATTGGTGGCCCTTATTTGTCCATAACTGGTGAGCAGTTCCCACAGTCCCCAAGGACTCTCCTGGTTTAGACTGCTGGTCAAAATCGACCGTACTTGTTTGGTAAAGAAAGGTCAGTGTGACTGGTAACATAGGGAATCAGATGCTGTCGCTGAGAACCTTGAGCTAACCCTGAGACTGTTTTAAGTGCTTTAGATGCTGAATTGGCCTAGTGGTGGCTTCCAAATGTAGCCATGCTTGAGAACTACTTGGAGAGATATTTCAAAATATAGTTTTTGGAATGCACCAGCACACTTGCTGATTCAGAATCTCTGTGCCTTTCACATAGCACTCAATTCTGACCATGTCCCTGTCCTGCTGCTTAAAAACTCCCAAATTTCACTCTGCCCCATGACAAATGCACTCACTGTATGATTTACAGGTCTTTTCATGAATTTATCACTCATATCGCATCATCCTACAAATGTAAATCTACTAGGCCTTTGTAGACAGTCTCCCTTGGCCTGGAACACTATCCTTTTACCTCATCCTTTCTTTCTCTGGCTCATGTACTCATTGTGAGACTTCAGGGCACTTCCTCCAAGAAGCTTCCTGTCTTAGCTCAGATTCAAGTCAGGTGTTCCTCTAGCTGAACTCCTTGGCTCCCAGTATTTCCTCCCTCATTATGTCATACTGCAAAAGCCTTTCAATAGTCTGTATCTCTCCAGAGTTGAATTCCTGAAGACGCAGTTATATGTCTCATAATAAATACAATGCATTGCATAAAGTAAACATGCACAAATATTTGAGTGACTGATTGGATTCAGCCCCCTTTTGGACCGATTTTTACTGTGTCTCCCCTGACCCCTGCTTTCCCAATAAAGCCCGGATGCCCTCTCTGGACTTTGTAAGATGAATTGCATGCTCACCTTTGGCCTTGCCTCCACGGAGCAGCTCTTTGCTGCCCTCACATGTTTGGAATGAGCTCCTTCCAAGGGACATCGCTTTGCTCCACTGGGTCTTCACAGGCAAAGAGGAATTGGGCCTCGTGAAGAAAATTGAAGAAAATAAGTGTCTGTTCTTATGCCCTGATCTCTAAGTCATTCTCCCACATCAGCAAGAGTACAAAAATCGAACTTTTTCATTGTCTTTTTTTCTTTCAATCCCCGTCCTGCTCTTGGACAGAAGAAGACAGCTCAGTTTGTGAATCCTCTTCAAAGCATTCTTCTCTCTGGGTTATTTTATGTGGTTTCTTTAGGGGCTCCCCAGGTCCCCAGAACTTTAACCACTTGCTTTTGATTAAACTTCTGTGTGAAAATAAAGTTTTAAAATGCCAGGCTTTCTGAGATTGGAATTTTATTCTTATGTAGAAATATTAACAAGTCTTTCAAACTGGAAATGTGAAATAGTTTTATTTCAAAAATGTATCTTTTTTATATGGATTGAATTGTATATCTAGAGTGGTGAAGAAACGTATTATGATCACGTAGTCATCTTCCCTGACTCATTGATTAAAAAGATACAATATTAATTACTGATTTACTATATTAAACTATATAAATAACAGGAATTTAAAGACAGCATTGTTATTCCTTCCAAGGTTATTATTTGCAGCAATTAAAAAGCCTGGAGTAAGTTCATGGTAAATAGTGCGGTTCTAAATATGTAAGTCATAACATTACATCATGTTCGACTCTATCTTTGGTAGTTAGAGTCTAGGGCAGCGATGACAAACTTTTTAGAGCTTTCAGCGATAACAAACAGCTAGCTGTGGCACATGTGCTGTGGGTTTGTGGCTGATGGTCTGGAATACTTAAACTAAGAATAAGCATGTGGTATAGGCAGCGTATTACAATGAATATAGATCAAGCATAAGTAGATTTTTAGTAAAAAGTAGTAGGTGCTTCATATCAGTTGGAACAATAGAAACTATTTTCTAAGAGAATCAGAAAGATTTGGTCAAAAAATAAATACCAAAAATGTTTACATGTTTACAGTTTAAAACTGAATAGCTTAAATCACGAAACTGAAATAGCTACCTGTTTATAGTTTCCAGCACATTTTATTTGTGTTGTCTTATTAAAGCCTAACAAAATCCCTATGACATAGAAGAGTTAGTGTCTCTATTTTATAGGAAACTGAGTCAAGGAGATTAAATAATGTTTGGAAACAAACTGTTCTGGTCTTAAAACTCCTTTTGAAAAAATCTTCATGGAAGCAAATTGTGAAATGTATAGACAGTTAAACCCTCTCAGTCTTACATTTTATACTTGGTTAGGGGAAAATATATCTTATAAAATTCCTTTTCTTCCTATATGCCTAAAATCATCTAATGATGGAAACCCAAGAGAAACCAAATTGTTACCATTGATTTACATCTACTGTGTGCCAGCTCTATAGTATGCATTTTATATCTGAATCTATCTTAACAACAATTCTGTAAGAAAGTTATTATGATCATATTTTATAGATGATAAAATTAGATCAAAGCATTGTTAGCAATTTTCATTAAACTGCACAGCACAGGGAGAATTGGAAATTAATTTTGTACTTCTTTAAACCTGGGCTTGTTCTATCATACCATAATGTGATTATATTCATGTTTTAATTCAAATTTTGTTTGCCTGAGGGCTTTAAGATTTATTTGAGTTCTTTTATGCTCAGGATATGTAAGCCTGTATTAACCAGTAGTGCAATTTATACTTTTAAGATTATTGATACAGGTAACACTCAAAAGTCACTTTCTGATTATTTTCATCCATAATTAGAGATGAATGCATTTTCAGAATGTCTTTTGTAAGAAGTTCAGCTGTGACTCCTTTAACTGTCAGTTAGAACATAACTAAATCAGAATAAATGTCAGCAGGAAAACCTATATTCCCTACGCCACTTGGTTATTATGCACGTTAGTGGCTGTTCTATCCCTGGATTCATTGTTGTTTGAAATGGTCCTAAAGGTATCAAGACAATGTCTAAGAGGTTATAGTATAATCTGCGTGCAATTTAGTTTTATGTCATCCTTTGTTGGATCCCATGTGGTTATGTATAGCCGAATGAAGGTGGCTTTTTCAGCATCACACATAGGAAATAGAGCTTTCTACTAAACTATTTCTTTTGTTTCATTTATGTGAAATAGAAATAATAAAGTATTTCTTCTTTCATTATAAAACTACAACTTTGTTTCTTTTTATAAAATTAATTATATACTCACTATAAAAACTCATAAAATACATATCAACAAAAAGCGTGTTAAAAATAGCCTTTAATCTCCCTACCAAAGATTTTAGTGTTTATTCTTTTGGTGTTTCAGAAATTTTTTAAATTATCAAAGTACTATATGATCAAATCTATTTTCTAAGCTTCTACATTGATTTCTATTCTGAAGAATTTGAGTTCTATTTTTATTCTGTTTTTACATATCCTCTGTAATATTTTTTAGAGAGCAGGGGAGCAGAACATGTGAAATATTTACGTTTCACTTTGAATCAACATCCCAATTTATTATACAAGTGGAAATATATTCTCCTGTATTATTTTTTATTTCAATTTATTTTCACAAGACAGTATAATTTATGTCTCCCCTTTATATAAGTCTTTGTAGTTGACATGCTACAACGCGAGTTTTAGATAACACCACTTACTTCCTCTGATTTAGGGATGAGGAAAAAGATGATAACTTGCTGTGGAGACTTCTGGCTGGGCAACCTTCTATCATCACCATTTTTTCACGTTCAAATGCGACTCTAAAGTTTTCCTCTTCATGATTCCATAAGTTAATAAATTCTGTTTCTTCCTTCAAGATGAAGTTTGGCCTAAGCAAAAGGTTGACTTCAGGTGTGAGCATGACACAACACAGAAAGGTTGTAGCACTATTCTAAACACGGTTTAAAATAAAATTTAAAAAAGGCCACTTTCAGCAAAATGGAACAGTTTAGAATGGGTAATGCCCTACGTTTGCATTTCTGATCAGTGTAATTGCTATGTCTCTTAACCAATTAGTCTGTTAGTAACAAAATGCCCGAGACTGGGTGCTTTGTAAGGAAAGGAAGTGCATTCAGCTTACAGTTTTGGAGGCTACAGGTACCAAACCGGTTGGCCCATCAGCCTGGCCTCTTTTGAGTGCACTGTTGGCTGCACCACAGCATGGTGGGTGGCACCACTGCAGAACAGTATGTGAGAGGGAGGGAGCAAGCTGTCATAGAATGAGACAGGAGGTCAGAGAGATCCAGGGGCCAGCTTATTCTTCGGTATAGCTTGCTCCCTTAGAGACTAGCCAGGGTTCTGGGAGAAATACATCAGTGTCTTCTGAGAAGATCACCAATGACCTAATTACCTTCTGCTAGATCTCAGCTCTTAAAGATTCCACCACTTTCCATATCTGCAATGGGAACCAAGCTCCCAGCACATGAACCTTTGGGGGACACACACATACCCGGGCTTGGGCACAGTAATCTTAACCCTGGAATCATCTAGGACTTCTAAAAGGTACTAATGTATGAATCCTTCTCCCAGAGATTTGGATATAGCTAGCCTAGGCTGGCCTGGGCATTTGAATTTTTTGAAGTTCCTCAGGAGACTCCAGTGCAACCAGTGTTGAGAACTATTTCCTTAGAAGATGTGTCTGTGTTCACTTATGTGGCTGTGAACATAGGAAACCTTCCTTCCTTGAGGCCAGTAGTGATGTACACACCTTGTGGCTCCTTCGGTACAGGACCACCATGTACAGCAGGGAGCTATGCCTACCCTCCTCTCACCAGATATGCTGCACCCTGATTCAGGGCTGTGTCATCCTGATTAAGCAGGTACTCTTCTAACTGCTCTAAGACATCATGTAGACAGTCCTGACTCTGAGACAATGCTTCCATCCTTTTCTCTGCAAAGAGACCCATTGCCTTTCATTAACCTATTTACTGACCTTAACAATATCACTACCATTCCATATCACTAGGTTCTTCAAGATTCATATTTTTCCATTTTTGTCTTGAAGTGAGCACATGGATATGAGGCAGAGATGCTAAAATATGCAAATTCCAGTTCACTATGTCTCAGAAATAAATTGGTCTTTAGTCATCTGGAATTAGATTAATTTGGAGACTGAAAATGCAGTAAAAGTTGGAAACCTCAAGAAACATAAACTTTATATGGTCACACTGTAAATGTAGTATTTGTGATTGCTCTCTTGTTTAGGTAGCCATCATAATGATCCAGGTTTATTGTTTCAAATCCACAGTTAGCAATAAGACAGAGGAAAACTGTATTCTACTGTCATAGACCGAAACTCTGCTCCCAGTCAGTCTGTTCTTCAGTGCAAGTTGGAATGAAGTCAGAATATGTAACCCATCCCCAGTGCTGGAAAAACAGCTCTAAGTGTATGCCCAGATGGGAGTACATTCAGCAAATGTCAGCTCCATCATGACTAGAAACAGCATCACATCTAACCAGTAAAAAATACATCCAGATGTATTTGCATTATGTGATGAGGACCAAAGATAAAGCCACATAAAAATCTGCAATCACGTGGTTTTCTCCAGAGCTTCAGCAAGATCTTAGTTGTGCTAAGAAATTAAAATAGCAGCCGTAATCCCACCAACCTGACTCATATGGTAGCAGTCTGGACGTTAAAAGAGTAAAATTTCACCTTCAGCATGAATACATTAGATTACAAAGCACAGTGTGGGTTCATGGCCATGTGTTTCTGTGTAAAATGAATTATTTGATGAGAAACAGGAAATCACTAATAAAAGATATTTGTTAATTATACATGGAGTTATAGCTGACTATAATTCACATAAGCTATAGACTAGAGGGAGCAGGATTTTCCTTTACACCAGATTTAGATAAAACATTGAAATTATAAATAGAAAATGAGAAGATTTTACATTGTCATGGACCTCGTGTGCACTGGAACAGATTAGGAATCCCAGGACCGGCTCCATCCTGACCTCTCCCAAATCACTGCTACTCAGATCGAGCAATTTCTGTGTGGTTAATATTAGCACAACCCCTTTTTCTACTTGCCTGCTTCCTAGCAACCTGAAGCAGAATATCTGCTTGCCAATCTGCTGTTGGTAAAAAATAACAGCAGAATACTCAGTGAATTTCCCAATAGCCCTGAAGAGACGGGGATCAATTCAACCAGCTCCATGTCGATTTTGTGAGCTCAGTATGTGATTTAGAAGACTAATTATCTGGCCTTGCTGCACTTTCTACCACAGGCCAGAGAGGATGTGATCCATATGTTGAAGACGGAGAAAACCAAGCCTGAGGTTCTAGAAGCTCATTACGGATCTGCAGAGCCAGAGAAAGTGCTTCGGGTCCTGCATCGAGATGCCATCCTGGCCCAAGAGAAGTCCATAGGAGAAGATGTCTATGAGAAACCCATCTCAGAGGTAAAATATGACACCAACAAGTCTCCTTAGAAGGAAACAACGGAGAGATAGCTGCCTATTCATATAGTTTAGCATTTTGGTCCAAAAACAAATTTTTATGGTATATTTCTGTAGCATTAAAATATAAATAATTGAAAGGTTATAATGGGTAAGTTTCAATGATAATTTCAAAAGCTTAAATATGACTCAAGTTTGGGATATATTTTTCCATTTGACTATGATAGTTATATGCTCTTGTAGTATATTCTTGTTTTACTCTCTAAGAAATAATGTGTGAGGCTGGAGAGTTAGCTCAGCGACATAAGTGCCTGCCTGGCAAGTACAAGGTCATGAGTTCGATCCCCAGTACCAAAAAAAGAAAGAAAGAAAGTGTGCAAAAATTTGAAGTGCTCATCAGTTTTAACACTGAACTGTCAGAATTATTATCAAGTTGGTAGCTTGCAATCAAATTGATTTTATTTTTTATATTTATGGTTATAAAGCCACTCTTTTCTGGTATCTTAAAGGCTGTCATATTTAAAAAGTTTTATATGAGTAGCTATAATACAGTAATTGAGGAAAATTACCAATGAAACACTTAGGACAATCCTTTAAGATGAAAAGAATTCTATTTGGGCTGTATCTAATCATTTTTGTAAAGACCGTGTTAGAAACTGTGGACTGTCGTTATTAATTACTCCTGCTACCACATTTTAAAACTCTCATATTGTAACAGAAGTTCAGTGCCAAATTAGGATACCAGTTTGTGGATCTGACCATACTTATTCTTCAAAATTCATATAAAAATTCATAGCTGAAATATTAGTATTACGAGTAAAAAATATATAGATATTAAAAGTTGAATCACCCTATCATAAATTTAACTTTTAACTTACATCAAGTCCATGGAAAAACTCAGCTGGATAGATCTGAGACAAGACCTCGTTTTGATAGTATTGAAGCCCGAATTGATGCACCTATAATTTTCTAATTTATGCAACAAGGGTAAACTGGAGTCATAGTCTTATCTTCTTTTGAAAAAATGTTGAGATGATTATGTGACAGAATGCAGTCAGCAGGATGGGTCTGCTTCCATGTCTGAAAGTGACAATTACTAGCTGTGTGTGACCTCATGCAGGTAACATAAACTCTTTAAAGGCTCAGAGCCTTTACGGGAGAGGTGGGAGAAACCACTGTACATCTCACAAGGTTGTTCTAAGGATTAAATGGATCAAGGCCTACAAAGTTCTTAACACAGTGTACAGCACAAGCACAGGCTATGAACTTCAAAAATATTAGCCAATAGTGCAGTGTTTGCTAGGATTTAAGGATGATAATTGCTCATAGCCTTAATTGGTTTTGAATGTGGAAAGATTTGAGGAGTAAAAAAGACTCATAGAGGTAAAAAATAATAATAATAATAACCTGGATTGGAGAACTCAGCTTTCCTAAATGGTGTCATTAGGGCTCCTTAATTCTTTTCTCCCATGGCTAGAGATTGGGATGACCCCTACAAAGGTAGAGGCAGGTCTAGAGCAGACATACTTAGCCTCCTTGCCTTCAGCCCACTGAGTTCTGTGGATGGCCTGCAGAGAGGAATTTCTAAACTACCTTCAGAAGGAAGGCCCACCAGCTATTCCTTCAAGGGACCGAGGAGCAGAGCAGAAACACTCATTGTTCTGAAACTGGCAAGCTTCTTTGTTCTTTTCTCCTTTTAACAATCCGAAAGGTCCTTCTTCACCCTTGGGAGAAGTGAGTGAAGGGGTAGAGAGAGAGAAAGACAGCAAGGTGCCCAGTACTACAAATGAAGACCTGTCTTGTGAGAGAAATAGAAATGCTAGGGAAGAGATTTTCTTTCACCATCCACAGATTTTGGTATGAACAGTCAAACTCTTGTTAATGCAGGAGCAGTCTGGCTTCCAAAGTCATGAAATGGGAACCCCAATAATACATCAGTGTTCCATGAAGTTCATGGGACCACAAGCAAGTAGTCTACCTTTTGCTTTTAAAAGCCATATTGTACCTCAAGCCCCTCCAAAATCACTGATCATTATAATTTCCACACCAAATTAGGCCCAGCTAGATTTTCCAATAGCATTCACCAGAGAGTAAGCAGTGAACTCACCACAGTGAATCTTTTTTCCTCTGGGGAGAAACTAAGTAGCAAATATTAAATCCTTTCAACTTTCTTGTATACTAATGTCCAGAATATCATGGGTCATAATTCTTAAGCAAAATTCCAAGCGAAACTAAAGTTTTGACTTCTTACCTTCTAATTTCTAATTCTGCTCAGTCTCCACCAGAGGTATCTCAATTGATTATCTGAAAACTGTTTCCCTTTCAGTAAAATAAGCCGGTCTCATTAGCATTTCACAGTTGCATTAATTCATCCTGAAGTCCCCATATTCCTTTTCTTTCTTCAAGTAATCCAAAGATTTATTAGGATACATACATTTATCACATTACCATTTCATACTCATACATTTAAATACAGATAATAAAGCCCTCAGCTCCAAGATCAATTTATTTCAAGGAACATTACATTCCTTGACCTTAGTGCCCAGTATAGTAAAGGCCTATGTTACTTTTACCAAGATCAAAGCAGAGACTTGGGCACCCTTGAGGAAAAGATAGAAAATGTCTTTGACTACAAATAAGGTCCTAGATAGTGGGGACAGGTGTTCACATCAGATAAGAGCCTGTTACCATCAAAAGGTTAGTGATGACAGGAAATGAAGGACCCCAGGTCAGTTGGAGTGATCCGTTTACATGCACTGTCTTGGCCTTCAGTGAGTGACATTTCAAACATACCTGTCTTTTTGCAAAGTCTTGGGACTTGTACGGGTGTCCTCCTCAAGGCATAGCTCTTATTTTAGGTGTTCTCCTTTTCCACTTGTATATCTGAAACCACTTGAATCCTGTTTTTTCTCATCTTCTATGTACAGGCTTAAGAAATTCATGTCTTTAAATAATGACTCCCTTAGCCAAGCCTGATGACGCCTGCCTGTAATCCCAGCACATCCGTGTTTAGACGTGGCTGCTGTTTTGCTGAATTCCCTTTGATTTGCTTCCTCTTTCCTTCAAACCATCTGAACCAAAGTCTCTTGTGCGTGTTCAGTTAGGCCTTGAGCAATACCAGCACCTCTGCTTACAATAGCTGACACCCTAGAACTCACCAAAGAATGCTTCACACGTCATATTCTCATCTTCCCAGATTATATTTCTTTTTTTCTTTTTAAAGAGGATAAAACCAAGGAAAATAAAACAGAATAAAACCAATCAGAACAAACCAGAATGATACAGGACTTCACAATATTACAAAATCAACAATAGTTACATAATC
>RJWT010006414.1:0-28816 GCA_004365215.1 Cuniculus paca | reverse complement strand
CTCCCTAGTATAACAAACTAAAGGTGTTATATTGGGATCTAAAATGCACAATACATATTGGGAAAGTCAAAGGGGAGGAATTATCTAAAAAGGGAAGGAAGTGACCACTGTTAATCTATTATCATTCTTTGAAACTCATATTGTCTTCATTGTTCTGATTAATTTAATTTTATTCTGATTTGATTGTATGATACTTGATGGCATGGACAGCTATTTTAAAGATAACAAAATATATAATTGCAGCCATCAAGGATGTCCAATTATCTTGTCTAGAAACCCTGTATGGCTTTCATTGTTTTGTTTTGATTGATTTTACTCTATTCTGTGTTGTTTGATTATAATGTGTCTGAAGGTGTAGGCAGTTATTCTGAGGATAACAAGAAACACTATGGTAGCCACTTCTGTTTAATTAGTCTCTTGAAGCTCTGTATTGCTTATATTGTTCTGCCTTGTTTGTTTTGCTTTGTTTTTGTTTTTGTTTATTTACTGGTTTTGTTTTGTTCTATTTTGTTTGATTTTATTTATCCCTGATAAATACGTATTACAGATAACAAGAGGCATTATGGTATCCATTATTGATTACTTTTACCTCATTTAGAAGTCATGTACCATGTTCATTGTTTTGTTGTGATTGACTCTACTCTGTTTTATTTTGTTTGGTTGTATTTTTTTTTTAATAAAAAAATTTTTTTAAAAAAAGAATGAAATGTAACTTATACTCTTGAAGTTACCTCTGGTGTTTAGGGCAAACTGTCAAATTCTAACAATTTTAAATGTTCAGCATTAACTAATAATTATCACCTAAAGTTTAAAATGTGCACGTTTACCTAAACTGCACTACTGTTTGAGTTACATAATAGAACATTTGTTTTCATATAGTTTCACAGATTTTGAAGTTTTTATACTTCACTCTTTCTTTTAATCATTCAAGATCAACTAATTTGCTTTGATTATCATTTTGAAGACATTATTTAAAACTTCCCATTTCAATTTCCTCACATTTATTCTTGTCATAACATATATGATACTCTTGACTTTAGCATGACTTAAAGCGTTCAATTCATTATAGTTCAGTTCCATTTCTCTACCAAAGGATACATTCAGCCTGTTGATTTAATAGCTGTACACCTTGGTCCAGTTACATATACATTGACAACCTTGTTCATCTCATGAAAATTATTACATGTTTCAGACTTATTTTAAAATGAATTTTTAGTTTTATAGTCTGATAGAAATGTACAGAGATTTCCTATATCCTCCTTGGCCCCACACATACACTGCTCCTCTCTTTTCAATTTCACCTGTCATTCTGGTGCATTTGTTAAAATAAATGAATCTACACTGACAAAACATCATCACCTAGATATCTGACCAAACTAGGTTTTCTACATAAAAAAACACATTTTGAATGCAGAGTAATATCTCACATTTTGTCTAATAATTCAATCCACTCTATAAATTTAATCTGCAGTCTACTTTGTTCTGAATAGCACTGGTCATCGTTGCACTTGTGTAAGTAATTTAGTTTAAGAATAAATAGTGAAAGATAATGCTCTTTATTATGATATTTTTGCATTTATTATTGTTTGATAAATATAATACTAGTCTAGCACAAATCCACTGACATTATCAAATTAAAGAATTTAGACTTTGAAAAAGATTAGCAAAGAAGTCATAATTTTAGCAAAGCACAACAGTTCAAGAGATTTCTTCAAACTTTACAGGTATGATGAGATAATGCATAGTATTCTGTATCCTCCCTCCCAAAATTAGTAATATTTTACGCATTTTACTGTGCTGCAAAATTTTATAAATGGTAGGGTTGTTTCATTCTTTCTCAATATGCAGACAAAATAAATTATATATGTAAATCATTCCCATGATACCTGCCACATAGCAAGTGTATGTTCTTATTTTTAAATGAAGTGATGCAGTGATAGTCTAATTATATTATCTGCCTGCTTTGAAAACATAAATATAAATACAAAAATGTATCAAAAGCATCTGCAGAACTAATTTTGATTTTAATGTATCAGAACATGTTATTTAGAAATAAGTAGTAAATCATCATTCTTCATTCTCATGCATCTAAGCATTATTGGAAGAGTAAGACTGAGATGATTAATAACGGAGCTGAATTCTTAAAAGTGATATTGAGTGAGTGTGATATTTTACCTATACTGATCAGTGATATTTAAATGAATTAATTAAAAACAAAACTAAAAATATCCCATATAAATATTTGGGGGATTGTTCAAATATAGGAGAGGAAGCAATAAACATATACTGAAAAAATTCTTGATATGTTCAAACATAGCACATAATCCTTTGTAGTTGATACAAAATAAGAAGGAGGGTAAAGTATAGGAAAAAACAGCAAGAAAGAATGAAGAAAGGTGTAGTTAGTTCCTTAAATTGGATAAATAATTTAATGTCTAACTGTTAGTACTACTCTATCTCTAAAATATGAACTTAACATGGAAAAGTCTGATAAAGTATCCTACATTTTGAATTTGTTTGGAAGTTATATTATATGCCATATTACATTGCAAAATTGAACCATGGAATATTACATGAAAATTTTTTTCAAATTTTAGAAAAAAGATGAATCAGTGCTTGTTCAAATTTATCAATTGATGTTATTGAGGAAAGAAACATGATTAAAAATGAGAATCTTTTAAATGGAGTGTTTTTGTAACTGGAAACTAAAATGAGTTTGATCTATGAGAATTCTATATATTTTTGCCCTCTTAAACACTTCTCTAGTGCTTAATAAGGTGTAGACACTATTCCAGGTATCTTTAAAATATCTGCTCATTTTGAATTTATAAGAGCTTTGTAAGACAAGCATTGCAAGATAGGTGTTATTACCACTCTCATTCTATAAATGGAGAAGACAGAAGCTTAGCTGATTTTCAAACAAAGCCAAGGACCCAGGGCTAGTGAGTGTGGAAGTCAAGATTGTAATTCATGTAGGCGCCTTCCAGAACGCATACCTACCAGCCGTGCTACTTTTTCAGTTGCTTTCCTTAACATCTTTAAGTAAGTGAGTAATGTATGGGTAAACCAAGGTTATTTCTGAAAGAAAAGTATTATAGTATGTTTAGCTTTACTTTGGCTTCTATTATTGCTAGCTGTGAATTATCTAAACTTCGGCAGTTCTAGAAGTTTTAATAAGTACATAGTATCATCCTTTCTTCATAAATTATATTGATGATTGGAACTGAGGAATTGTACTTATGCAGCAATTGGTGGCAAAAGCACTAGAAAAAAGACATTCTAAAGGAATTGTGGGTTTAGTTTGAAGCAAGATTGCAATAAAGTCAATGAAGACTTAATAAGTATGAAATGTTAAAATATATGTACTAATTTATGGCACTCACTGGAAAAATATTTACTTAAGTAATTCCTCCTGGCCACCTAGAATATACTGCTCATCGAGAGCTAGTCTTTAGTGCATTCATTGTCACTATGATTAATATTGACAAGAGATTTACACAGTGTTTTACATTTGAGCGATGGAGAGTTGGCAGTTTCTGATTACGTTATGAAGACAGAGACCAGTTTGGGATTGGAATTCTCACCTCAAAGGCTATTGAGAAAACAGGGATTTTATTTATTTATTACATAAATATATTTTTTTTTGCAATAAAGTATTCACTTACCATTTTAGTTTCAAAGTTTATGTTCACATAACTTTAAAAGTAAAAGTTCTATAAGTTTGGTGAATTACACCATTATATTAGCTTCCTAGGGTGACTGAAATAAAGAACTAAGTCATGAATATTTCAAAACATGGGAAATATATTGTTTCCCAGTTTTTCAAAATGGATGTTTGAAATTCAGCAGACCTCTACTCTCTCCGGTAGCTCTGTAGTAGAATCATTCCTCACCTTTCTCAGCTTTTGTTATTTGGCAGTAACACTTCTTGATATTTCTTGACTTTTAGATACATTACTCCAGTTACACAACTATCTCCTCATTGAGTTGCTACTTGGTCTTGTTTTATCTGTGTTTGTCTCTGTGTCTGTTTATCTCTGAATCCTTTGGATTCCCACCTCATCACAACCTGTCTCAGCTGTTT
The DNA here is from genome assembly GCA_004365215.1 of Cuniculus paca. Taxonomy (NCBI): domain Eukaryota; kingdom Metazoa; phylum Chordata; class Mammalia; order Rodentia; family Cuniculidae; genus Cuniculus; species Cuniculus paca. The sequence continues at coordinate 24,732 of RJWT010006414.1, read as the reverse complement.
GACATGGAGCTACAAGATTTAAACTTCATCCTGCTGGGTTTGTTCTTGATTTTGTTCGATGCCTTTCCCATTCTCCTATTTCTCTCTTTTGAAATGGGAATGCACCATTGCATGCTGGAAGTATTTAACTTTATTTTTGATTTTTATCTGGGCCTATGATAACCCTTTTCCTTGAGACTCAGAGGAGAGATTTTTGTCTTGATGTTAGCCAAATCTGAACTAAAATTCTCTGAAAATATGTGCCAAAAAAACCTCTTCTCTTAGAAGTTAAAGATGTTGGATGAATTGTCCCACAGGTGGAAAAATGACTAGCAAGTTAGATATAAAAGTGGAATATTATTCAGTTACAAAAAGGATTTATATTCTATCAAGATGTGTTCAGGACTGGTGGACATTATATTCAGTAAAATAATTCAGATATTAAAGCACAAAGTTTGCATGTTTTCTGGTCTGGAAATCAAAAAGTGTCTGAATGTAGAATAGTGATTGGTAGACACTGCAAATGGTGGGGAGGGAAAATCAAGAAAGGTTGGTTAATGAATATTCATACAGAGTTAGATAATAGGAAAAAGGTCTAAAGTTCTCTACACAGTGAGGCTATAATTTATTGCTTACCAAAGCCCTAATAAATATTTTATAACTATTTTAAAGAGAGTAATTAAACAATTGCTCTGTTTATATGGTTGAGCATGTATGGATTTATAACCATACATGTAGGGATTTATCCACACAATATCTATTCTATTGCATTTCTACTTTATCTTCCAATGAAACAGTGCTTCTCAAGGTCCTTTATAATTAAGATTCTATAAGTGTTTTAGTGTTAGGGCAAACATAACACCTATGTGAGGCATGACAGAAAGAGATGAGAAATACAGGTGTGAATTTTGAGGTGTGCATTTCCTTGGAACACAAATTTTGAGCTATTAGACTCTTCTGTATTACTTATAGAGGAAAATTTGAGCTTAATCTACATAGCATATTAAATTATTAATATAATCTACACAGCATATTAAATTCCAGAAAGGATAATGAAGCAATAGACAGTTTTGTGTTAGAATACTTGTGTAGTAGGAGAGTTATTCATGACTATGATTGTGTTGGTAATGTAGCATTCACATCTGATTGTCCCATTCCTCTGAATATCTCACAGGCTATTTAAATTCTAATTGTGTGCTTTTTAAATCAAACCATCTAGAATAAATAGTTATCCATAACTGAGGATGCTAAACAACATAGACAGAATAAATTTTCAGTGCTATCATTTATTGGATTTGGATTTAAAATATCTCCAGATGTGTCATATTCAGAGGTGGGGGATATTGGAAGGCATAAATCACTGGAACCGTGACTTGGAAGAGTCTATTCTCATCCCAGCTCCTCCCTTCTCTATTTCCTACCTGCCCTGAAGTGAACAGCTTTCTTTCATTCTTCCATTCTGTCATGCTTGCTTGGCCTTTGAATTAGCTCACCATGAATCAAATCTGCTGAAACTGTGAGCCAAAATAAGCCTTTTTACTTTCAATTTTTAACTGTCACATAATTTTCTCAGTCCTGTGAAAATGACCAATACATAACTGAAAAATCTACGTTTAAAAAATAAAAGGTTGAAGATGTGCTTGTAGTGGTGGTCCATATGTAGGTCCTCTTTATTTGTTGACCTAGAAATTTAGCTGTCTTCATGAAGCCTTAATTTTCTCATGTCTTACATTCACTTGGCAGCCAGTTTTTCAAAAGCAATCACATAGCAGCAATTCATTTTACAAATGGATGCTTGTTGCAGAGTAATCACAGGAGCAATTTCTTTCATTTTTCTAAATAATTATAGCTGTTCTCAGTAGTACTACTGTAAAAGGCCATGTGCTATTTCTATTATGTCTCTACCTCTCATTCTCAAACATTTTAATTTATTAAAATTTATAATTAGAAAAACTGTGTAGATAGTTTGCATTTATTGAAAAAATTACACAAATATTTTTTCATGTCCTTTCTATTCTAGAAGGTAGCATCTGGAACATGTTGGCCTGTAAGACTGTGATTTTTTTGATTAGAAAATTATAATTGCAATAAAAAATGAATCAAAATGCTAGATCTACTGATTTGATATGAATTCTTAGAACATATGCATCATACCAGAATCAAGCAAGGTCTTCTACTGGGAAAGAGTTGTATAGTAACATTAACATTTATTGGAAATAAAAGAGAATCTCCCTTCTTCATGGGTATGAACATGGTGAGGCCATATACTTCAGAGCATGTATCTACCATACATTCCCAAATCATGTGGATGGCACACAATTTATTTCCAATTTCTTTGCTACTGACCTATGGAAACGTACATACACACATATAATATGCATGCAAAATAACTTAAGTATGCATATTAAATCAAAAGTTTTTTTCTGTATATTCAGGAATCTTACTTGATATAATTATTTATTCTGGTAGGTTTCTTATAGTTTTTATTGGATTTTACCATGCTCTCATCAATTGTACAAATATATATATATGTATATAAACATAATATTTTTTGATTCTGTGGGTTCCAAAAGTTTCTACTATAACAAGGAATAGATAATTTCATCCAAAACAAAATTACAAAAATTATTATTATTATTGTTATTTTGCTACTGAGGATTGAACTCACACCTCATGCTTGCCAGACAGGCACTTATGCCGCTGAGCTAAATTCCCAGCCAATCACAAAAATTATTGTTTTTTTCTGTAGTAGTGTTTTCTCAAGTGGCTAGATGTGGAAAGTTTCAATTATTTGATTTTGAATCAGAATTTTAAATTTCCTTTTTGGCCCACTTGGCCTGGTTTTCTATAGGTCTGTTGGAAATCTTCAAAACCACATACATTTAATATTGGTAAAATCATAACTATTCCTCTAAAGATTATGTTAAAATTTTAGAAATACAGTCAAGTGTCAACTATTTTTTTTTACTTTAATTAGTATTTTATGAAATATGTGAGCATTATTTAATAAATGGTGCTGGGAAAGTTGGGTATTCATATGCAGATGATTTGAATCTAGACACTTAGGTAACTGAGTGTTGAACAATGTACCCAGTCAATCCATGGAGCTAGAAAAATGCTTATGGAGAATGATCACAGTAAACATGAATGTCTCTGGGAAAATAATCACAATTGAGCCGTACTACATCGCTTATATAAATGAATACAAGACAAATTACACAATTAAATCAAAAGGCAAAAAAATTTGTAATTCTAAGCTAAGTGTAGGTATATTGAAAAAACCTAGCATGCTTACATAACAAAAAGGTTTTAAAATATCTGCCAATCAAATCAATCTTTATGAAAATTATTAGGTGAGAAATATCTTCTCAATATACAGTCCTGATGCAGTCCCTATATATTTTTTGCTGAGTAAAAATTACTATGAATAATGTATAAAGAATTCCTGCACATCAAAAGGTGTACAAATTCTTAAGAACCTAAAAATTCTTAAGAATTTTGAAAAGGAAGATACACGAATGATCAATTAGAATATGAAACGATATTCAATTACAATCATTTTTAAGGATTGTAGATCAGGACTGCTATTTAATGCTAAGACTCTGACACACAAGAATAGTTGACATTGCAGGAACCAAGAAAAAAAAGTGATTATAAAAACATATGCAAGGTGTTGGGCATGGTTACACATGTCCATAATCCCAGTATTCAGGAGCCTGAGGCAGGAGAATCACTGTGAGTGTGAGGTCAGTCTAGTCTGCATAGTGAGTTCAAGGCCAGTCTGAACTACATCACAAGACTGTCACAAAAATAAATAAACTAAAAAAACATGTTGTAGAGTAATTATGTAGAAAGTCCATTGCATTCAAGTATCCTTAGAGAGAATGTTAGGAGCACTTTGACATTTGTTAATCCGTTTAAAATAACACTTAACCATTTTAAGTTCTTATGAAAGAAAAATACATTATATGCCTACATATATATATATATATTTAATTAGTTAATTATATGTAGTTTCCCTAATTAAGAAGTGATTTAAAATGTTACATATCAATATATGATTATATTTCTACAAGAATATTTTGTTGTTTCTATTGGGTAATTTAATTTTACTTTTGAATTTTATCAGTTGCCTACTTTATGAGTTATAAGTATTTGATAAAATTCTACAATAGCAGAATCAAAATTAAATTAGAAAGAATTAGACATAACATAAATTTCAGATGATAATTTAACAAAGGAATACATTTATATACTCAAACCAAAGTTACTCATTGCTAAAAGCAATCATTGACCAAATTATTAAACATTCAGTAAGATTACTCAAATTGCAGTTGTGGTTCTACATAAAGCACAGTTTATTATGCCATAAATTTTTCTTTTATGTTTACCCAGATTATGTTTATTCTTCAGTTAGATTGCTATCACAAGTAATCATTTGATTATCCTAGCTAACAAAAGAAAAAACGTATGAAGCACGGACTGAGTGAAATTTATTTTCATGTTCCAAAAGCGTAATTGAAACAAGAAAAATAAGTGATTCAGAATTATCTGTTATACAAATTATAATTTCAGAGTTAGTTTTGTCTCATCACTTTTACCATGTCTGCTAATAAAAAATATGAATTCTTACATCATCCTAACAGTAATTCAGGAGTCAATAACATCATTACCAATGAATTAAAATCTTATTGATTACAGTAAGATGGTGACTTTCATTCTGAAGAAAGTGCTTTGTGGAACTAATGCTGATGATAATTCTGCATTTTTATTCTACAAAATGACAACGACATAATGAAAACAGAATCTCATTTCAGTGTGTATTTTGGATACAAAGTACAAAAGAAAATGATAAAATACATCTTGATTGGAGTTTGGTGAAAAGGCGAGTTTTTAGAATAACTAAATTCTTTTTATCATCTGTTTTTGACATGAATTCCTTTCATTATGCTCGGGGCAGATCTAAAATATGCCCGTAAGTCTTGTGTGTTCGTAAGTAGAGCTTTGAGAATGTGAGAATCATGGAGTGGGGCAGTAGAAATCAGTGGATTAATCCAATGGCAAATTACAACTGAATGTGCTGTTAGGAGTCGGGACTTAGATGGAGGGTTGGGTCACTGGAGTTAGAATGATGTGTCTTTGTCTCCAGCTATTTTCTTCTCTCTCAGTTTCCTAGAAACCATGGGCTAAGTAGCTTTCCTCCACATTCCCTTCTATCATGCAGCTTCTGCTTTGTACCAATCACCCTGCACTGAATTCTTTGAAACCATGAGCCAGAGTAAACCATTTACCCTCAAGTTGTGAGTATCTGGTATTTAATTTCATCTACAGGAAACTGACTAAGAACAATTATCTTTCAAAAAGAACACCTTTTGGAGGTCAGTGCAATGTGGTAAGGTTGCTAGAAAATATTTATTTTTTGATGAAAATAGACAACTTATACTTAATGTATACTTAAACATATATACGAAATTTAATTATTATACTGACCAAAAGGTAATGATTAGTCCTGCAAAAACTATACTGCATTTTGTAATCTTATCTATAGTATTCTTTGTTCTTGTTTTCTAGTGATTTTTTTGGAAAAATTAATGAATTACAGTGTGATAATTTAATGTGCATATGCAGTGTACAATGATGAAGTCATGATAGTTTATATTTCTACTGACTGGTTTCTAATTCAGTTCATTTTACAGCTATGATGATTTCAATCAATCTTTTTTGACACATTTTAGAGTGTATTATCACATGAAAAGGAAAAAAAACAAATTTAAATTATTTAAGATTATCTCGTCATTTCCATTTTTAAAATGTTTTATTATGCTTAATGATAAAGTTAAGTGGAGTGAGATTTAAATACAATCTGCTGACTGAAAATTAACATATTGAAAAATATCAAAAAAAACAAGATGAGAATGAAGAAATAGTTTTCCAAAAGAAATTTTAAAAAGAGATTTTAAAAAGAATTCAGAATAACAAGATGTTCCAGGTGAAATTGTTTCCTCATATTTCTGGTCATCCCTCCAGTAGAAACGTTAGATATTTCCCTGTAGGATCTCATGGGTTTCCCAGCTGGAGATTTCCAATTACTTTTCAGAACCGATAAATCATTTGGCTGAGGTTTAGGCTACATCTAAATCTTCAGTTCTTAAAAAAAGAAAGGTAAACTCAGATTCTTAAATGTGTAAAAAACATAGATGTGCTTCACTAAAATCTATACTCTTTTAAATCCTTCATAATCTTAAATGGAAAAATGAATGCCATAAGTAGATTTCTCAAACATATGTTCTTAAAATATCTCTTTATTTTTGAAATTATTTCTAAACTTAATATGTGAGTGTTTGATCCAGTGAATCAGAAGTGTTTTTATATTTAAAACATATTTGTTGGCCAGTAAGAGCTATATTTTGTTTAATAATTAGTGCTCCACATTTAAAGTAATGTTGCCTATTGATTATTTATTATATTCAAAAATAAATTCTCATGATCAAATTATAACACAGGCTTTATTAATAAGAAATATTAATTCTGAATGCTCATTGTCTTGTGTTCTTTGCCTATACAACCACATGACATGTGAAAATTTTGTTTGTTATTCTTTTCCATATGTATTGTTTGTACTTATTTTCTTTCCAGTTTCAGGGTTTAGCACATAACATTGTTACTTTGACCTGAGTCTTAGGGGAGATGTGGTTGTCTTGTGTCTATTAATTATGATTATATTAGTTTTCTATCCTGTAACAAATCTCCCACAAACCATCTGCTTAAATGAGGATGGGTACAGCAAACTTCTGTTCAGAGTCAAACTCAAGTCAATGGGTCTGGTGGGTGGGATTCACATGTGAACCCACCAATAAGGAAGAATCAGCTTTCATGTTTACTGAAGTTGTTCTCAGAATTTACTTCTTTGTGGAAAGATGGAAGTGCGCTCTGAAGTTTTGTTGGATGAGGCAACCTGTCTTTTTAAACCAAGTGGACTTCTCTGACTGGTCTGCTCACTTCATCAGTGACATAAATCATCAGACTGGAGTGATGAAATGGTAAATTAGGTGATGTACTGAGATGAAGTTGATGTTCTATCACCTTTGCCATATTCTTTGGGTATAATAATGTCTCATGCTCCACTGCAATCTGCAATATGCAAAGACAAACATATACCAACAAGAAGGGAGGGTCGATAGAGCTTACCACAGAACTGTTCTGCCATAATTACTCTTGCTTTAGGTGAACATAATGCATTTTATCCATTTGAGTAAGCTCTCTCCTATTCTTAGTTAAGATACAGCAAAGATTCAAAGGGTATTTAATTTTAATTAATGTTTTTCTGCATCCATTAACGAGCATATCACTTTTACATTTTAATAAATAAATGAGTGATCAATTTATTTTTGGATCTTAAACCAATGTTTTATATTGGAAATAAATCACAATTGTAAGAGCAGAGGCCATAGACAGAGGCAAGGACTTTCTGAACAAAACACCAATTATGCGAGAAATAATATCAGGAGTCAGTAACTGGGATTATATTGAATTAAAAAGTTCTTAACAGAAAAGGCAAACACCAACAGAGTAAAGAATCAACCTACAGACTGTCAAAATTTTTTACCTAGATATATCTCAGACAGAAGACTAACATCTAGAATATATAAAGAATTAAAAAATTTAAACCCACAAAATGAAAGACTCAATCAAAAAATGAGTTACTTTATAATTGGATAGAAACTTCTCAAAAGAAACAAAAGTGGCCCATAAATCCATTAAAAAATGTTTGTCATCACTGGCCATTCAGAAATTAGTTGTGATTCCTCCTGAAGTCTTTTCTTACCTCATTCCAAAACAGTTAAGTATCACTTGTAAATGGTATAAAACAAGAAAAATTAAATTAATTAAGAAAAATAAAACCTATTACTCCACTTAAAATAAGTGAATTTGTTTGTACCGAATGATTTTAAAAATAAGATCCATATGAATAAATATTTGGTAATAATATCTGTATTACTACAGTCTAATTGAAAGTATCATATTTAGTATGGTATAACCCATCATTATATACAAAAATATTATAAGACTATATTATACATTTTTAAAGTTGACTAACCTGGATGTTTTGCACTGATGTCAAAATTTTATTCCAGCTGGGCGTGGTGGCTCACGTCTGTAATCCCAGCACTCGGAAGGCTGAGACAGGCAGATCATTGTGAGTTCGAGACCAGCCTGGGCTACAAAGTGAGCTTAAGGCCAGCCTGAACAGCATAGTGAGACCCTGTCTTAAGAACACCAGGGCTGGGGATCTAGCTCAGCGGTCTAAGCACCTGCCTGGCAAGTGTAAGGTCGTGAGTTCAATTCCTGGTGCTGCAAAAAAAAAAATTTATTCCAAAGTCATATGAGAAATTTAAAATCTATTTATTATTGCATGTATTATGAGGATCATAAAAAATTAAATAAGTAGCAGAAGGTATGGCTAAAAGAACTCTGAACTAGAAACACAAAAAGAATTATCATAGCTTTTATAACTGAATTTGTGAATATTCTCTACCTCTGAAATTACTCAGTCTATCCACAAACATTTATTTTAGTTCTTATTATAGTCATGGGTCTGGATCCACAGAGATACTGCTCCCACAGATTTCATTATTTAACCAGAAAACAGATAATTTGATGGTTTCTCACATCAACTTGTATTGAGAATTATAAGACACTTCATGGTGTAAAATGACAATAGGTGTGAATAAGGGTACTCAAACAAGAACTCACTGGTAAAATAATGTTTAAGCTCAGACCTGAAGGATGTGAGTGAGTGATTACAAGACGAAACTTTATTCTACCGAGGAGATACCATGGTCCCCAAAAGTGCAATGGAATATGTGAAGATTAGGAGGTGAAGAGTGAACTATGTTATTTTCATTCTGTTCAGTTAATGTTAATTGTGCATATAATACTTGTTAGTCATTATATTAGACTGCAGGGGTTGGTAAAATTGTCTACAATGCAAAAAGTCTCACTTTGGGTCACATAAAAGCTGAAATGGAAACATTAAAAAGGGTGCAATTCATTCTCTGGTATTTTCATTCCGTATAGAACAAGTAGGACATTGGTTTGTTTACAGGGAACCTTGTGTTTTTTCTAGCTTAGAGGAGAGTAAATTATCTTCATTCAGACAAGGAATTAGGAATACATGAAACTTTTCTTCAAAGTAGGAATTCACCAAAAAATATGAGCTCTATTCAATATCTGATGTAAATGTAGACCTTTCTCTGAGGGATGACAGGGTTTGGAATCTACAGGAATAAGGAATTTGAAGTCCATTGGCTGTGCCAAGTTTACCAGGTTGATGACGCCCTGGGAGTCCCCTTTAGAGAGCACCAGCTGGACTTCCAAAGAACTCGCCAGTGTTTTGTCATTTACATGACACTTGTTGCTGAAACTTATACAATGTCTTTATTCACAACAAAGAAGCCTGTGGAAATACCATTTAAAATTTTGACAATTTTAGGCTGCTCAGTTGAAGATCAATGGTGTTACTGTAAATACTGAGCAGTCACACTGTTTGTTACCTTAAGAATTTGTCAGGAAAAGTATTCTAAGCACCATAAAATTTTTTAATTATTATTAACAATGTGCATTCTCTTGGTATGTGTCTTCTCCATAAGGATACTAGATTATTAGCTATTTTTACCACCACCAATGTTTTTTCCAGTGTGCATGCATTCAATTCAACTAGAATGAAAACTAAGTTCAACCAGTCTCTTTCACATGTTATCCTCTCAATAACAGAACTATTGATTAAGTGCTAGTACTACAGTTTCCTAGTGTTCTCCAAATTATATGAATGCATATTTATAGATTCTCAAAGAGTAACTGTGTTTTGAAGTGTAATTACATATATAAAATTAAGAAACTCTTGATGTGACTTTGAACTTTTTGATTCTTATTCTTTAGAAATGAAACCCATAGATGAAGAGAGAAAAGAAATATTTTCATTGCTGGCTCAAAATATTCTTATCCCCAACAGACTTCAAGTAAGAAGCGCTAACTTCTTCAAGGACACACTTACTAACTGCAAATATTCTCATCAACATTGTCCCTACTTAAAATTCTAGTCCCAGACACTTAAGAAACTTTTCTCTTCTGATATTTAAAAGACCACTTATTTTGGATTTTGTTTACTTATTCAGTTTCCCACACTAGTTAGCCAATATGATGTTTACACATCTCGGTGTGATTTATTTCCCTAAAAAACTACAATAGATATAGGAATAGTGAAGAAACTCCAAAAGAAAAGAAAAATTGTGAGGGGAAAATGTTGAAAGGAAGGAAGGGAAAAAGGAAATATACATATATATATATATATATGTATATATATATAGTTAAGGTGTTTCTACAGCTAGTATTCCTTATTTCATTGAAAAGAAAGGTTTGTGCTAATATTGTTTGGATAGTACTTCATGTCTGTCTTGTACTCTGAACAATCATTATGAATGCAGCAACATGCATTGTATTAATTGTTGTTATTTTCCTACTAGGCTGTTTATTTTTATTTTTTTCTCACTAAAATAAAAAAAGAAAATAGACTAATGCAACTATCAAAATAAAAAAACTACTTAGGAAAAGATTGCATGACTATCCTTATCTGGTGTCTTCCACTGGTAAATTTTTTAGAACATGATCTCCATTAATAAAAAAATAGCCTAACATCATATATTACACTTTATATATTGACTATTTAGATGTAAATAGAATATACAAACACTGAAGATAAATTTATAGTATTATAATCACATAAGGGAGTTCAAAAATAATGCATCAGACCTTTCAAGAATCAAATTTCCACAACTTCAGCTTACATGAAAATTCTTAGAGAATGATTTTAATATTGTGAGATTTCAGATTTATAAAAAAGCTTTGACCTCAGTATACCATACTAAGTATATGTATTTGAAGTTTATAAGTCTAATTACATTGCTTAAAATGGTCAAGAAGAAATTTCTGTTCAGCATTAAATGGTCTTAACATGATATGAAATTAATACATAAAATTGATCATTAAATTGGGCCAAAATATAGAATTCCCAAAAGTAGTGATGTTCAATGAAATACTTCTCAAAATCCTACATTGACTTCCAATTCAAAATGATACTGAATTTAGAATGTACTCTCATACTGCACTTCAAGTTGCCAAGCTAATTTTTCTCTTTTGTTCATACCTGTATTCCTAGTAAATACATAAATAACTGTAGTGAATTACATTCTCATTATGCATATATTGAATAAAGTAACAATTAAATATACATAGTCTGTTCTCAAATTTCCAAATCTATCCTATTAAGAAGAAAAGAACTAAGTTATGTTATCTTCACTGAAAACAGGTATGTTTTAATTAGACATTTATTCTATTATAAAATATCTCTTTTATTATCTTGGAACTTAGTTTTGTCTTGTCACTTTCTGAGACCATCATAAAGATTGGATCTTTTTTTATTCTCTGTAGAATGTGCTTTTCATGCTGTCCAGTCCAGTTAAGCTTTTGCTCATTTTTATTAATCTTGTTGGGATCCAATATAGCTATAACACTATTTATATTATAGTGTTGTAGACAGTAGTCAAGGGAGACAAACAGTGAATAAATCTTTTAGTTCTTTACCATCCATTATTTACTTAAAGTATAACTAATGTAAGTACGTAAGCACAGTATATTGTATCTTTCTTTTATGTAACAGCTTGTATAGAATTCGTATAACTTCTGTGTTATTTGATTGAATTCAGGAGTAGTGGGAAAAGTCCAAGGCCTAGAGATTAAGTTGAATGTGAAATAATAATTTTTTCAAATTTTATTCATTTAAATACATTTTCTCTTCTGACTTTTGTTACTTTAGGAGTTATTTATAGATACACTGTCTAGTGAAACTGACCTTAGCAAGATGACAGAATAGGAAACACTGGACACTCCTTCCCCCAAACTAACACCAATTCAAAATCTCCTGAGGAGATTGTCTTTACAAGAAATTCCGAGGATAGTTAAGAGGGTCTTGTGCACCTAAAGGGACCACATAAAACCAGTTATGTTGAAGTATTTTTTTTAATTTGACTAAACATAATTCATCAATATATATTCTCATTTTCCTCTTGTGTCTTAATTAGAAAAATTTTATTCTTCCCTAAGTCATGAAATTTCATTGCTGTTTTGTTTTCTTGGAAATTTATAACTGCCACTCTCTTGTTCTATGATGTACTGCATTTTTGCATGTTGTCAGATGTAAGTTATTGGGGATGTTTTACACACGTGTCATACATGTATTTGTCTCTCTGTGCCTGGATACTTCATTTAATATTTTGACTTCCAAGTCCACCATGCTCCTGAAAATGATAAGATTTCATTCTTTTTCAATTATATATATAATATATATTATATATAAATGCATACATACATAACTCAGTTCACAAAAGTTTCTGTTCACAAATAATTCTGTTAGCAAATAGAAACATTCCACAAAATTTTGCTTTCACTCTCAAACCCTGCATCAGATGATGAACATGACTGTGGCCATCTTCTTCAGAATTTTTAAATTAAATTTGTGAACTGAAATATATATATATATATAATATATAAATACATATAAGATATTTTATTAATCCATTTATCTGCTGTTCATCTTCTGATGGACTCTTAGTGAAGAGTCTATATGTTGGCTAATGTGACAGTGCTACAATGTGACAGGGCTACAATATATATAAGTAGTGGTAGATAATTTTTTAAGAGATAATATTTTTATTTACATTAGATATATACTGAGTAGTGAGATTACTAAATCAATTTTTAATTTATTAAGAAAAGTAGATATCTGCAAGTAATGCCTGGAGTTAATAATACTATTTTTAGATTTAAAATGTGTGAAAAAGATAAATTTTTACACTTTATATTTGTGGCACAATAAGTAAGGTATAATTCAAAGGTTGGTGGGCTCACATGGATAACATTGTACTAGTTAAAATTTAATCAGCATTGATCAGAGAAAATTGTCTATTTTAATATTTTCCATAGTGACAGTGCTAATTTACATTCTCAACAGTATGTTAAGATTCTCCTTCGCATCTGCACTAACATTGTTATCTTTGTCTTTTTGACAATAGCTCTTTTAGCTAAGGTGGTCTGTATTTCACTGTAGCTTTGATATGTAATTTTCTGGTTTGTGATTTTTTTTAATGTTTTCTCTTAAAAGATACTAATCAGCAATGGCCATTGTTAATCTACTATTCTGTTTTGAAGCCCTGTATTTTTCTCATGGTTCTGTTTAGCTTGGTTTTATTGTTTACTTATGTTTGATTTTATTATATTTGAAGGCATGGACAGCTATTGCAAAAATAATAAAATGGATTATAGCAGACTTTATTGATTTCCTATTATCTTGTTCCAAAGCCTTTATTGCTTTACTTGTTTTCTTTTGATTGATTGTATTCTATTTTGCTTTGATTTTGTTATGTGTGATGGTATACGCAGCTGCTATGAAGGTAAGACACATCATGGTAGCCTCTGTTGTACTCCTACAGTCTTGTTTGAAGTCCTGTATTACTTTCATTGTTTTCTTTTGATTGGTTTTATTCTATTCTGTTTTATTTGGTTGTATATACCTGAGGGTATGGACAGTTATTTTGAAGATAACAAGAGGCATTATGGTAGCCATTATTGATTTCCTTTCAACTTGTTTTGAAGTCTTATATTATGTTCATTGTTTTGTTTTGACTATTATATTTTCTTTTGTTTGTTTTTATTATATCTGATGATATAAACAGTTACTTTGAACATAACAAGATGCATTATGGTAGCCACTTTGGTATTTCAGTTGCCTGTTTTGAAGTCCTGTATTGCTTTCATTGTTTTGTTTTGATTGGTTTTATTCTGTTCTGTTGTGTTTGATTTTATTATGCCTGATGGTATGGGAAGTTATTTTGAAGATAGCAAAGGGAAACATGGTAACCATTGTTGGTTTATTTTTATTGTGTTTTGAAGTCTTGTATCACATTCTTTGTTTTGTTTTGATTGAATATTCTTTTATTTTGTATTTGTTTTATCCTCTTCAAATAAAAAAAGATACTAATCATTTTTTTGTCCAGTTCTAATTTGATTATTTGATTTTTTCAGTTTTTATTTTATTTGATTTACTTTGCTTTTGCTTTATTAGAATTCTTGAATATTCTGGTTATTAACTATCAGTTATGTAGTTTCTGTATATTTCTATAAGTCAATAGAGCATCCTTTCACGCTATTGATAACTTTTTCTGTTGTCAGATTGTTTTTAATTTAATGTAATACTCATTTATCAATGATTACTTTTGTGTTCTGCATTTTGGAGCAGTATTAAAAAATTATTCTTTGCCCATATTGATAGCCTGGAGCTTTTTCCTTCTGTTTTCAATTAGTAGTTTTATGTTTTCAAATCATGCATGCAAGTCTTTAATACATTTTGTTGTTTTTGGAATAGGGGAAAAGATGAGTTTCTTATTTCCTTTTAATGCACAGAAACAACAAGTTTTCCTAGCACCATTTATTAAGAGATGTTCTTGCCCAAATGTGTGTGCTTTCTGGTCAAGATCGAATTGTCAAACAATCACTTGGCTGTATGCTTTTGTGTGTGTACGTGTGTGTGTTTGTGTATGTGTGTTTGTATATGTTGGTTTTGTATTCTCTTTTCTGTTCTATTGGTATATGTGGGAAACCAGATAATGAGAATTGAGACCTAATTAACTGCACCTATAAGCATTAAGGAGAAAGGCAACAAGCTGTGCTCCTTTGACAGCATGCAGGCATGCTGCCACACTGTACGTTCCGGGGAGAAACCAACACAGCTGAGATCCAGTTGTTTACTGAAACTTGAACTGTAGATAATGGTGAGCAGATGAATCATCTGCTATTCTACATCCTTGTTCCTGTGTCTGAGTGAATAAAGGTGAGGTGAGCCACACACTCAGTGCTCTCTTCCTATTACAGGCAAGGATCCCCTGACTCTCACGTCCTAAAGTAACTGTGTCTTTTGCCTTTCATCCTCATTTGACCCCTGCTTGGGGTCAAACCCATAGACTTGTTTCCTACAGGCTTATGTCTATATTTTTATGACAATGCTATATGGCTTTTTGTACAGAACAGCCTTTTAGTATCTTTTGAAGCTAGGCAATGTTCAAACACAGCTTTGTTCAGTTTGCTCAAGATTGCTTTTTTGTTTAAATTTGAGGTCATTTGTATATCCATAGTAGTTTTAGGATTTTTAAAGAATAGCATACTAAATTTTAATACTGATATTTTGATAGGCATTTCAACAAATGCATAAATCACTTAAGATAATACAAATACTTCATGATACTAATTTTTCCTGTAAATGATCATATGACATTTTTCCACTTATCTGTCTGTGTCCTTTTCAGTTTCTTTCCTCAATATTCTTATAATTTATTACTATATTACATCAATATTTGTAAAATGTAGCATGATTTCTTAAAATTTTAAAACTTGTTGTGTGTTATAGTATATGTAGCTATATCTACTATCTACATGATACTTAACATTATATTCTAGTATAGAAAAGGTATATTTTAATTAGCTTTTACTTTGTGTACATTTCATTATATAAATCTCACGTATTTTAAAACATATTTATAAGAAGTTTAAACTTTATAAGATTTTAACTGGAAGTGAAAACGAGTGAAAAATTTTCAATGGGAAAATGAAAAATTTATTAGTACTCATCTAATTTTTTGGTTTTTATGTTTTTTCTCATTGAATCAAGTCTAGCAATAAGAAAGCAAGTTTTCTAATACTGTTTCCAGTGTTAGGAAGTAATTTCACTAACATTAACATAATCTGTAAATTTCTTTTAACATATTAACCATCATATTTCTGTTTTTGTAAGAAATCTTATCAGGAGTCATTGTTAAATATTACCTAATGCTTTTCCTGTGATATTTGAAAGTGATGTTATTCCCTCCTTCATTCTATCAATAGTTTAATTAATTTAATAAATTTTTGTAAACATTCATAATTTTTATTATATCACTATTTTAACAATGTGTAATTGTATAGACATCATTTTGTGGCAAACATATTCAATAAGAGGATTAATACCAGATATTTAAATCATTACTTTATGCAAGCTAATTGACAGAAATTTAGTAAAATATTTCAAGTAGTGTTACAAAGTTTTTAAGAGTTTTCATAGAAGCTATACTAGCTTTCAAAGTGTTTCTCCTTGTATTTAATGTAGAGGAATTAGTATTTATAATTACCATATATTATTTTGTTTCAAGTACATAACTGTGAAAACATTTTAAAAGTGTTACAGAAATCCTCATTCAATTAAAGAGTGAAAACTAATTATGAGAAAAAATTATTCACTTGTTAAATATTATTACTAAATTATGTTTTCCAAAAATTTCCATTGACAATATCTATTGAAAAGAGTTAAAAGTAATTTCCAATTATATCATGTTTTAACTAGCTCTATGAACTCAGTTGGATTTATTTGCATCACTGTCAAACATAGTTTTATTCATTTTGCTTAAAATTTGGGTATTTTTCCAAGATACTTAAGTATGGTAAAATATTAGTATGTTTTAGTGATGTTGTGCCATTTCATAATTGTACCTAAAAGAAAACTGTGGATGCTGACTGAAAGGAATTTTCAGATTACAAGTAGCTTCAAATAACAATTGACTGGGTGTTTCAATGAAGTCCTGTTGGGTTAAACAATAACTTGAAAATATTTATTGAGCATATCTTATGAAAAGCAATTTTGAATGTGTCAAGGGTGCAATTATGAAAGACATACACAAAAAACACAATGTGCATCACACATGTAAGTGAATTCTTATTAAACTAGGAATCTCATTGTACAAGCTTCACAGATTATGGTGATTTTTGTGCCTGTAGAGTTATGAAGACTTAGCAACCTATAGACAATAATGAACCCAGAAAAAACTCAGTTTCTTTAACAGTAAAAACTTAGAGAAGTATATAATAATTTACCTATATAAAAAGTAAATGTCTGATTGTGATAGTTATAAATAAAAAGTGAGCATGGAAATAGAATAATCATACAAAATAAGAATTAGAATTGTCTGAAAAAAATCACATAAATTTATTCAGAGTTAAATTAATAAAAGATACTAAATGTCTATTTCAGGGAAAGGAACAAAAGTACAAAATCTTTGCTAATAGTATGTGCCTAATGCATGTTCTCTGATGAATAACAAAACCAGTGTGAGCATAAAACACTGAAAAAGGTGAAAAATATTAGAAAATCAATAGGAAATATTACATATGTGACAGAAATCTGAGAAATTAGTATGTCTTCAAGTTCTCTAGAATTTATTTTAACTTAAATAGAAAATTTACAGTATGAGATGGTATCCCATAACTAAACATACAAAATATATATATATATATATTTTTTTTTTTTTTGGTACCTGAAATTGAACTCACAACCTCATGCTTACCAGGCATGTGCTGTGCTGCTGAGCTATATCCCCAACCCCCCAACATAGTTCAAGAAATAGGTAGTATTCAATATTTTCTGATGTTGCAGATAAAATGACAGATACTTTCTGAAAATTTACTCACAGTTCTGAAATTGTAATTAGTTCTGTTTACTGATGAAGTGAAATTTGTCTATGAGAACGGAAAGGAGTCTATCATAAAGCAGCAGCTATTCTGACACAATTTGAAACAGATGATCTTTACATTGTATTGTGTTTAGCGCATTTTATGCAAAACACTTTGTATACCAAAAGAAAAAAATTATTTTATCGAGAATAATATCTTACTTTCGAGAAAGGTTATGTTTGGAAATTTGACCCTTCCCTCCAGCTGAGAAAATAACTCCCTGGGAAAGAAAAGGTAATCTTTCAAGTATGATTGTAGCAATCCAAACCCAGACACACAAGAAATTCACTAGTACACTAAAGAGTTACAATGACTGGAGCTATCTGTTTCTGCCGGTAGGCCAGAAAACAATGTTACAGATGTTACTGTTTAATTATAAAAACTGTGAAAGTATCTATAGGATTTTTGTTATTAAATCTGGACTAATTATGTTGTAGCATAAGGATGAAAGGAATGATTTAATCAGAAGATAAAAAAGTATTTCCATCAGTATTAGCTATAGCAAATTGAGTCTGTAGCTAACTGGGTTCACACAGTGACTCTTGTAACCAAGTAGCTCAAGACAGTATTTTTCTAGGTGTCCTTGAGGCCTTTTATGTTTCTCAAGATTGTTTATCTTGCTACAGTAGGTAGAACAGTTTGTCTTGTTTGGCAGATATAAATCTAAGTGTGATACTTAATCCATGTCAGCTCTTTTTCAAAGGCCATGAGCAAAATCCTACCAGAAAGCACAGTTGCTGAAACTCAGTTCCAGAATATGATCTGAGTTATTTTTTGCAGCTGTCCATCAGAAGACAATATGCCCAGGGCCTGGATAGAGTCTATTACAGCTGGTGACCACTTGTCAGATATGGGTGATCATTTTTGTATACAATGGAATGACAGCTGAAGTTTATATTTTGACATGCAAAAAAGTAAGAAAATCAATGCTGAAATTCTTGTCCTTGCAATTCAAGTGTGTATCACAGACTAAAAATCATAGTATCCCTGAAGGTAACTAGACTTATAGGTGGATAATACTAAAAAGTATCAAATTCCTCAAGAGAAATCTAAAAGTTAATGAAATAAAAAATAAACAAAATAGTAGAACATGTAGAGTAAAACACAAGAGTTATTTCTTGTGAAATAAGTAAATGAGGATTCAACATAAATACCAATCATGTATTTATTCTTTTCTTTTTTCTTCAAATAACCCACCTTGTTCCAACACACATTTTCCTGGATTTCACATAATCATGACTTTTATATGATAAAATATTGACTTCACAGTTACACAATGTTGGAAAAACATGTTCATTAAATTTAAACATCCTAACATTCTAAATTTCATGCAGATCTAAAAGTTATACTGCAAATGAATTCTTACATGGCAAGAAAGAGAACAAAAAAACAATGTACTCAAAAGTTCAGTCAGGTGTAGTGAGTACTGAAAATAAAATCTAAGCTAAACATCTTCACAGGGTTTATAATGTATTTAGTGTAGTTCGTTATAAATAATTAGAACATAATTTTGAACAACATATATTTATGCATTAAGGTTAGGCTTACAATAATGATAAAGATCACAGCTCATAAATAAGGCATTGAATAATAGAACACAGATGAATTAGAAAAATAAAAACCTACAACACAGAGACAAATTTGAGCATCAAATATTTAAATTTAAAAGTGTTCAAACATTCCCTACTTTAGTACTAAGAAAATATGACACCGACAAAAAAGATAAGTTGGCATTGAGAGATAATTTTCAGAGAATATTAAATTTATGAAAATATTGATGAATTCAGATAACAGCTAAGTGCACAGCTTTGACCTGAGAGAGCTTAGAGGCAAGGACTTCCCAACAGTAACAAGCACACATGCCATCCAGATCTTTGCTACATTGCCTTCCCCATTATAGAGAACCTGTGATCGTGGTGACCTGGTCATTCTGTGGATGGGTCAGAGAATATGCAAGAGGAGCTTGAAACATCTTGAAGTGTGAAAAGGTAAGCAAGTAGTAGATTTTTAAAAATTATAAAAATTCAAATATGCAAAAAAAACCCAGAGGAGTCAACTTGAAAGAATTTCCAAAGGCTAAAGTTAGGATAACTGACCACATCATAAATAAAAATAATATTAAACATAACCAAGTTTTTAAAAAATTCTTTTTATATTAATATAAAAAGTGTTGAGTATAAAAATAAGTGGCAGATAATATGCTACTCTTTACTAAAGAAGAATTTCAAGTAAATTGTGCAACATGCAAATAAAGGAAAATAAGAGAACTGGCAGCTTCATGTGTAGTTTTATATAACAATCAATTCAGTTATTTAATCTCCATGACTGAGCACAAATTATTTATTCTACAGTTAAAATTTGCAAGACCTTTGTCATCCATTCTGTACTCAAGAGATGGGCCACTGGATGTAGTCTCACTTGTCTGTATATTAACAAAAATATTACCAAATAGGAGACATATTTATAAATCATTTTATTCTTTTCAAGGTATTGTTCTTTTCCCATGACAGATAAACTGCTTATTAAGTGTCCAGACATGCACTCTAATAGCTCTTTGCAGTTCAAAATTTTCCATGACACACCAAAAACAACGTTTACAATTAAGTGAAATTGGTTGGAAAGAGGTCAATGAGTCATAGCAAATGAATACATTTTTCAAATAAATATGTATTTATTTGAAATACATGGCCACTTAATTCTATTTTTCCAGATTCATAATCACAACTGAAATTTAATTTCAATAAATGAAATTATTTGTTATTTTTAAATAAATGTGCACTCTAGCCACAAAATTGAAAATACATCTAGCTAATCACAGTATTTACCAATGCCAGTGGGATTAAAATGTTACCCTATTATTCTCATGAATGAGAGAACTATCCTTTTAAAAATTATATCCCCAAAATAAACTAGGAAATGGCACCAGCCTAAATTGAATGGACTTCTGAAGTGACAATGTAAAAATCCCTTTCCAATTAAGATTTCAATTCAAACTTGGTTCAATTGAGATTTGCCCTCATAAAAATGTTGTATTATCATCATTTTTAGCAGGGAGTGGGATAAAATTCTAGGAGTTGTTTTGTAAACCAGTAGGAGTGGCAGAGCTCTCTTGAAGTTATATGTCAAAATACATTCTTTGTATAGTAAAGTGGTACGGTGATCTCTTAATTTAGGAATATTTGAATTTTATTTTATAGAATTGGTAAAGAAACTTCTCTGTTAGGAACTACTTATACTCAGGCAACACATTAATCTTTCTTCAAAAAAATTTCAGGAGTTTAACAGATGTGTGTGTGTATCCCACAAAAGGGTCATGGGATGGAAACTTTAAATTAATTTAGTTAATTTTGTATCTGTAGTCAACAGGAAAGACCAAGACCTAATAAAACTGGATATTTAGATGCCTTTGCATCATTTGCCCTCTTAAATTGTGAGTAAAATTACATCTTGTGTAAGAAGTCATTTTAAGTAGACATGAAAATGCAAGACTGATTTATATGTTAAATGTATAACTGAATGAGAAACATTCCACCTGTCACTAAGCACTCACTATCTGCTAGATTCCTGGTACTTACCTTCTTTGGATTTAATTGTATAGGCACTGCCAATGTATCTCTGTTAAAACAGCTTGCCATAATTATTTCACATACTCCAGATAAACAACTTAAAACAAGGAACAGTTTCATTTCAGCTCACAGTTTCAGCGATTTTGACTCATTATTGGTTGACTGCATTGCTTTGGGGCACTGGGCAAGTCAGTACAGCACAGAGGAACGCTCATGATAAAGCAAGGTTACTCACCCCAAGGCAATGGTGAATCAAAAAGAAAGGGTCTGGGTGCCAGTCTCCCTTCCAAGGGGCAGATCTCCAGTGACTTAACTCTCTGCAACTAGGTCCTAGCTTATGTCTACTCTCTATCCTTTATGTCCAAAGTTTCCATTTTGCACTGCATGTAATTTTCATTATATTTTCTTATCTACATTATTTTGCTCTACTTTGCATCCCAGTGGTATATTAATCTCAAGTACTTTGGTAATGGAATTTTCACAAATTGTATTAAATTTTTGATGCAAATTCATCTCTAAAATTTACTGCCTCAACAAAAGAAACTTTATACATCTATACCATGTTTTTCTTCTTCTCTCTCTCTCTCTCTCGATAAAGTCTCACCATATACTTCAGGCTGTCCTTCAACTCACTATGTAGTAACTTACTCTACCTTCAGTGTGCTTTTCACAAATAATAAAAGCAACTATGAATGTTATATAGCTGTAATTCTCACTTGCGTTACCTTCCTTTTTTCTGGTGGAATTAAATTTCGCTTTGTTTTACTGGCCTTGAACTCACAGCAGTTCACTGCCTTAGGCTCCCAAGTGCTTGAATTACAAGTGTGCATCACATGCCAGTTTACCATACCTTTTGGGTTCCAATTTTCCATATTATTCTAACCCCTATAAATATATGGATCCTGGAGCAGGGAACAATTTTAGCAGAGGAGAAGAGCTTGCTGCTGGGACTATTGTCCTTGGAGATGTTTTCAGAAAAAAAGTTTCTTATACATTTCCTTTCCCAGCTCTTGACTTTTGTGATGTTTTGAGAAAGCATTGATTCTACAAGACATGGAATTGTCTAATTTTTGAGGACAAAAATGCCACATCAGTATGACAAAACCTAGAGTTAGCAAATAATGGCAGATTTTCACAGCAAGACTTTGGGTCAAAGGGCATCCAAGTTCCAATTGCAACCACTTTAGAAAGTTTAGATGTTTAATATCTTGAACTAATGAATTCTAAACCATTATAGTCCTCAGTCTTTTTCTCCTATTTACCTTTCTTTCCATTTTTATTCTTTCCTCTCTCTAAATATATTACTAATACAATGTAAATTGGCCTAAATCACTGATGGTGAACCTTTTAGAGTTTTCACTGATACCAACAACTCATTGTGGCACATGCTATAGAATCACCACCACGGCTTTCTAAATCAAACTCCAATAAATGGTTTGGCTTTTTTTTTTTTTCTTTTGAGACAGAGTCTCACTATGCCATTCAGGCTGGCCTTGAGCTCACTTTGTAGACCAGGCTGGTCTTGAACACACAACAATCCTCTTGCCTCAGCCTCCCAAGTGCTGGGATTACAGGTGTGCACCACCACTCCTTAATAAATGGTTTGGAAAGTCATTATTCTGTCTTCACTTAAAGGTAACTTTGGTTCCTATAATAGTCTTTATTGCAGTTTTTCTTTCATAGCTTGGAATATGTTATTCCATTTATATTTATCCGGAACCAAGGTTAGTCTAATGGAGAGTCTCTTATGTGACTTGGTGTTTTTCTTTTGTTGCTTTGAGAATTCTCTCTTTGCTTTGGGCTTGTGACCCTTTGACTATTGTATGACAATGGGAAGACCTTTCATATCTGGACCTGAATTTTCATTTTTCCCAAGATTAGAAAAGTTTTCAGTTATTGTTTTACTGAATATTTTTCTATCTTTTTTTTGTATTTCCTTCATCTTCAGGAACTCCCATAATATTCATATTTATACATTTAATGATATTCCGTAAGTCTTGGAGGATTTATTCTTTAAATTGGTCCTTTTTTGGTATTTTTCTTTCCTTTTTAGTCTGATGGTATTATTTCAAAAGATCTACCATCTAAGTTCAGAAGTCATTTCTCCATCTTGATCTAGCATGTTGTTGGACTTAATTTTATTTTTATTTGATGAATTTAATTCAGTTCTGATATTTGTCACTTTATCTTAATTTCTGCTGAGTATCTCATTCATAGCATCAATTATCTTTCTGCTTTCACCAACTTTTCTATATGTATACTCATATCTCATTGGGTTTTTTTTAACAGTCATTCTTTTGAATTATTTTCTGGGTATTTTATTAGTGCCCTTATTTTTTAAGTCTGTTGGTAGAAAATTATTTCTCTCCTTTAGATATATCATGTTACCTACTTTCATTCACATTTCTTTCGTTCCTTAATTAATATTGACTCATATGATAGATCAATTGTCTCTACTACTTTTATGTAATGGCTTTCACAGTAAATTACTTCCTTCATAAAATGTGTCTTAAGTGTTCAGTTTGTTACACTGCATTAGTTTTAGTTCCATGTATTCCCTGACAGCTTCTTCAACTATAATCGTGGGCTTTGGGCATGCAAGAGTTTCCAGAGAGCCTATCCATCTTGCAGGTATAGGTGATGCTTGAACAGACCCATGAAAGTGCAGTGCCACGCACATTCCCACAGGAGGAGTTTGTCTGTGGGCTGCTCAGGAATGGTGAAACCGCAGTACAATTTGAAACTATTTGCAGCACACTTGTCAGCCTTTGCAAGCCACTAGTCAGTCTCCATGTGTCCCGCAAGACTGGCTGCTACAGTGGGATCAACACAGGTAAAGTACAGCTCAGAGGGAGATATGCCACTTCAAAATGCAGCAGGTATGTATGTCACTGGGGACAGTGGGAGGCTGGATTCACTTAAGCATACCAAGTAGGAAAGATGAAGTTGACAAGGAGGTGAGAGCAAGGTGCCAAGTGCAGTGTACACTGATCAGTCTCTATACTGGATGGGCATGTGGTCCCCCTTATAACCAAGTAGTACAACCTCAACTAACCAGCACCAAAAGAAGCAGATCCACTGTAGCAAAATGGAATTGTGAGTCGTGTACAGAATCAAGGGCACAATGTGATTGGCTTGCATCTCATAATGACTCTAAGCAACAGCAACTTGAAGGGGCAGGGTACCAATGGAACTAAATTTCCTCTCTGAAGAAGTATAAAGATGCATACTTCCCAGCAATTTTCCAGTTAGGCACAGGGCATATGACAGTTACAGGATTCCCCAGCAAAACATACTTCAAGTATCCTTAGTGTCATTGTGGGTTTTGGGGTCCTTCTTTTTATCTTTTCACTATGATGGGAGGGATTTCCCAAGTTCAAGATACTTCAGGCAGGAGAGATAGATTTTTATGGCCAGGCATTTTATTTCCCTCTTTACCATATTTTCTGATCTTCATACTCATGCAGTGTATCTATACTATGTTCAGATGTTGTGCATTAGACACTCCAGCCAGGTACAAGCTATTCCTTTTTCATTGCTG
>RJWT010006413.1:0-29195 GCA_004365215.1 Cuniculus paca | reverse complement strand
TAAAGTATAAAGAACCTGATGAATATATTATAGCCAATAAGTGGTGAAGTTGATTCCAAAACCAGGTGTTACTAATTCATTCTCCAAACCACATTTTTTTTCTGGCCTTTATGGCTCATTAAATTGTCCAGTACCCTTTCTGCCTACTTAGCTGTATTTTGTAATACAGAGAAACTTCTTAAGGGATTATACTCATTTTATTGCACCCTTAACATACTTTATTTGATAAAATAACCAATATACATACTATATATTAAGAAGAGTCCTACTAGTTTTTTTATCTATACATTTTTGTGGGATCCTCACAGCACCTACGTAAGTCAGCCCCATTTTGTAGGTGAGGAAACCAATGCTCAGAAAAGTAAAATAATTTTCTCCATCACCCAATTAGAATGTGAGCATGAAGTTACAGGCTAAGTTAATTTCTACATTTCTCCTGTTCACCCTGTACCTCTCTTCTCCCAGTCTGTAAGTATGAATTATCCACAGTACAATAAATTAGTCACAATTCAAGTGCTATCGAGCACTTGAAATGTGAATATCTCAAAGCAGTATGCCCTTCCTCTCCATACCTTTGCCTAAAAATAAGCACCCTTTCTTTTCCTAGTAACTACCATATTAGTCACAATAGGCTAGAATTTGCTTTGATAAACCAGGATCCTAATATCTTAACAGGAATAGTTCATCCTTTGAAGGGCACAAAATCCTCTGAAGTTATGGGTTTTTCCTAACTATTGGCTTAGCACTCCAGGTAATATTGATTTTCTGGCACTTCCACATTAACACAGTTTTCATCACCACCACTCTACAGGCAGAGCACAAAATGCTAAATCCTTCCTTTTAGAAGTGATGTGTGTCACTTTCATGAGTTTTCTCTGGCTACAGAAAGTCCCAGGGGGCAGATTCCAGTTTAAAGCAATGGAGAAAAATGATGTTATGCACTTAAAGTAGATGATAACTGAAGATGGGTGGATAGTTGCATTGCCTACCCCAACCCCTTGCTGAGTATCATGGTAGGTGTGTTTATGTGAAATTATTTCTAATTCACATAAAAATTCACTAAATAAGTATTAGTGTCATCAAATAAAAAGAAATAAGAGATTAAATGAATTTCCCAAAGTCACAGATCAGTAGCTGACTCAGGATTTGACAAGAACCCAGATCTGTTTAGTTTCAAAACCTGCAAATTCCTAGATTTCCCCCTCAATATAACAGAATTATTCATTTCCTCTAGGGATCTGTCTTTGTACTTCGTTCAAATTTAATTTGTTTTCCATTACTAATTTTCTGTGTTACTGACACTCCAGGTACACCCTGAACTTCTACAAGGAAATGCTTATCTTCCTACCCTCTGTGCCTAAAAGAATATACAGTACAGAATAGTGACTTAGAAAGCATAACTTTGCTTAAATGGTGGCACGGATCTATTTTACAGGGGAAACTCAAGGAACAACTCAAATAAATAAAGGTAATTCTGTAGGTCCTATATAATTTCAAGTTCTAGCTCAATAGAAGAATATTTTTATAGGCCAACCATAGAGAAAGAGAGTAGTCATGTCTTAGTTAAGAAAATAAAGGCAATTGAAAGAGAAACTATTTGGAAAAAATGAGTTTGTGTGCTTCTGTTGGCCCCATGAAGCTAGTCATACCACCTGATAAAACTAAGCCCAGTCTGGTTCATTTGTTTATGAGTTGTCTTTGCTGTGTCCGCAATACAATGGCAGAGATGAATCGTCGCAACAGAGATCCTGTGCCCTGCAAAGATGAAAATAGTAACTGTCTTGGCTATTTGCAGAAAAAAATGTGCCAACTCCTGGTCAAACCAGACGTCTTTCTTGAATAGCTAATCAAGGATGGTAGTACTATCAAAGCAACACATTGGAACTTCATTAGAAACAGAGCTTTCACCGGGGATCTAGCTCAGCAGCCTAAGTGCTTGCCTGGCAAACACAAGGTCATGAGTTCAATCCCCGGTGCCACAAAAAAAAAAAAAAAAAAAAAAAAAAAAAACAGAGCTTTCCAATGCCCTCCTAACCAGGCCAAAAGCACACTGTCAAAGAAAGTTGAGCTTATTGGTTCATTGTAACAAAAGAGATAGCACACTATGGGGAGTAATAAGGGTCTCGGAAAGATGGAGTTAAGGGGCTTATCACCATATTTGTCATTCCATTAGGTAATTTGAGAGACTATTAAAACAGCAGTTTTGCTCTGCATTGAATTCTACTTAAAAAAAAAAAAAGGAAAACTTACGGAATTACCTTAAGACTTTTTAAAAATCAGAGGACTGGAGCAAGGCTAAATCATAAATAAAAAAAATTATCTATCACTCTTGCTAGCTGGAAGAGCCAGATGTTTGATCAATACTGTGGTTTGGATAGTGTCATTTTTTTCTGTGCCTCATACACGATTTCAGAGTGCTTTTGTTTTATCTCGCCCCATCATGGTTGCACAGCGACCTTCTCTGCTATTGGGTTATTCTAATGTATTCATGCCCAAAAGAAGAACACCGCTGTCAACACTTAGTGCCAGGCAAACAAGGACGTAAATGAGGACCAATTTTCTCTTTCTCTGAAATTCGCCTGTCTCTGCCTTTGAAATTCAGCTGTCTCCACTTTCTTAAACTCTATTTTTCTATAGGATGGTGGATCACTTAACTCTGCAAACTGGATGGATTTAGAGCATTATCCTAATGCAAACTCAACAAAATGCAATCCTGTCTTTTAAATTAAGGAGCAATCTTATTTTAGAAAGAGTAGAAAATTGGAGGAAGACAGATCTGAGTGTAAATATAATCTCCCCTTTTGTCAGCTGTGTCACTTAAGAAAAATCTCAGAATCACTGAGCCCTAATTTTCTTATATATAAAGCAACGAAGTTGCAATAAGGAATACATGCCACAATGATTCTATGAATACGAATTATAGCATCTATCACATAGGCAATGTTCAATAAATAGATAAATATTATTTTTTTAAAAAGTGATGGACATTTCCAACATCAAATATTTCATTTTGATGAACAATAAAGTGTCAGTAAATTTGTTATAAATGATTGAGAACAAATTTACCTTTCTCTGTGCTTGTCTGTTCACTAAAAATGCTGCAAAATAATATATTCAGAATCTATTTTATGAATAAAATGCCATTGCATTGACTGATTATTTTCATACACTTGACAGTAATTTAGATGTCTCTTTGTATAAGAAAGATATTGATTTTTTTTAGCCATTTTCACTAGATTGTTGACTCCTCCAAATTGCATTCCCAAATCCAAAACAGATGATGGGAAAGGCATTTGCCGATTACTTTTATTTATTTTTTTATTTTAAAGAGAATAAAAACAAAACAAAACAAAATAGAGCAAAACACAACAAAGCAAATCAGAACAGAACAATGCAAGCAACACAAGTCAATTACTTTTAAAAAAAACTGTCTGAAGTGTTAAGAAGGATCACATTATCAATTTAGTACCTACTTTACAGTTCAGGTTTTCATGTTGAAAAATATAAGAAATGAATCTTCAAAAATCTTCAGAAAACTTTAACACCAAGAGGAACTAACCTTGAATGTGAGCTTCAGAAATCAAATAGGGTCAGCCAAAAAAAAAAGGAGAGTACTATGGGCCATCTGGCTTTCACTGACTTGTTCTTAGGGCTCACAAATATGTTATGAGCCATTAACAACTCTTTAGTTTGCCATACATAAGTTATGGCCTTAATTAGCTGGTTCAATTTTGATATGGGTGGTTTATGAGGCACCAGACAGAAAAGACCAGTTCCTGCCTGACTTTGGAATGAGTCCACATTAAACTATTGGCAGTAGGGCAAATATCTCAATTACACATTCCGGCAACATCAGAAGAATGTGGCATGAATTCCATATGGTGAACTAGAGGGCCAAGGAGTTTGGAGTGACAGAAATGTAAGGACTGTGACAGTCTTACTATAGTCCTAATTTACCAAGGGCTCCATAGCAGATGGAATGCTCCCCAAAGGCTTTTTTTTTAATTAATGATTACCAGGGGATACAATTAATGTACCTTTAAGTCAGCAAACTACAGCCAAGGGTTGTAAAAGCCAATGTGAAATGTGAATATATATATCTACTAAGACAATTTCAGAGACTTTACTAGACACATACATGCATCGCTTAAAATTTGAGATGGAAACGTGTAATTGTAGGAATTCGGAATTGTAAGGAAAATAAATTAGAAAGAAGATAATATTATATCGCCCTCCTGCACCTAGAAAAAGATTGTACCTGTGTTTAATTGTGGGACATGAAATTTATAAAGCAAATGTTCCCTAAATCAGGCACATAAGCTTAGATATTGCCTGATTGCTCTTATATGAGAAAACCAAAATATAAAAAAAAAAGAGTAAAGTAGAAGATAGTAAAAAGTAGATCTTTTTCAAGTAGGAAGGGGATCAAGAGATGGAGGTAGGTAGGTAAGGATGCAAATGGGGTGCTAAAAAAGAATGGAAATGTGTTCTATACATGAATCAACTCCCCACGAGGACAGGATTCATTATGTAATGCAAACATGTACTAATAAACGACAAAATTGGAAAAAAACCCCAGCAAATTTCCGCACATAAATCTCTCAGTTATGAGACTAAATGGACGAAAATAATTTGTGAATAATCCTAAATTACGTATAGGATGAGCCGCAAGTACAAAAAATAATGCTCATCTTAGAAAGACGGATCCAAGAAGTGGATGCTTTGGAGACCCCACCACCAAAATCCCTTTAACCAGCTGAATGACCACACAGCGGCTATCTGAAGTGCTGACTGAGTGACCATTTAATGCTCCTCCTTCTCTGGAGAGTTACCTTTGCCCAAAGGCTGTCTCCGTGGTTCACTCAGCAGATCCTTGTAAAGGAGAAAAGATTTATTTTCTTCACTCATCACTCAGTGCATGGCTGAAACCTCTGTAATAAGTGGCAGATGATTAAGAGAAAGGCATATTCATTTATCTAACAAGTTTTACATGACATAGGAACTTTCAGAAACGAAGACCCAAAAAGTTGTGAAGATTGTGTATAAACTTGATGAAGAAGTATGTGGTTGTGGGGAAGCATGATTGAAAAACGTGATCTAATGGTGATAAACTGAGAGCAGGGACTTAGCAAGACAAGTTGGTTTTTTGTTTGTTTGTTTGTTTGTTTGTTTTTCAGATTCTTCTCTATATCTTTGTGATGTTCCCCCAGGTGCAGGAAGGGTAACACCCAAATGAGGATCTTGTGACCTGTTTCAGAAAGAGGACAAAAGCTTTATTTCTAGGCACTTCAATGGAGAAATGAAATACAAGTTCAAAGAGTCACTTTCCTATTTCTGCTATTTTCTCAAATGCCAAGGTGCCATATTTTGTGATACCATGTCTGAAAACACTTTACCTCTCTGACCTTGATGCTACCAAAAAGCTATTACCCTGGGCTTTAGTGGGACATATGCTTAGACAAAATTGGTGTTCTGCATTTCCCCAAAGGGAAAGATGGAAGATAATTTCCAACACACAATACACATTTGCTTAGCTTTTTTTGCCTAGTACATTCTCTTTTTCTTCTCTTTTTCTGTGATCACATCCTCAATGATTCTCTTGTGAATTCTCATCTCAGATATTATTGTAGGAAATGATAACTAAGAGAAGAGCTTTTATGTAATCCAAAAGACCTAGATAAATATTAAGATAAATGTATCTGCCTAACTTTGATAATTTGTTCCAAGGATGACATTTTTTCCACCAATATTTTCCCTTTTATTCCATATGAAGGTAAATAATACTTTGATTACCATGCACTGAAAATCATTTACTTCCTTGATTCATATGCGCTCAATCTGTTTTTCTCCACAGTGTCTCTGAATAGTAAACTTTGGTTCTTTGCATTTAATTTGCCTTTTTGACTTAGGCTTCTAAAGGTAATCTCCAATAGATCGTATCTGTTTTATGTTCAGAAGATCAAGCTAATACTTTAGAAAGCTTCCCTTCTAATCCAGGAGCTCTTGATGTTTATACTAACTCCATGAGAAGTATCATCAAATTATCCCTTTGTTGTGGTCAGAAGCCCTGTTACTGATCAGAGTTCTGTTCATATTCCCAGGAGCTATTCTGAGTAGCATACTAAAGTAGTTGCTGTTGTCACTTTTTTCTCCATTCCTCCAGCTCTCTGTCCCCTTTTCAAAGGTGAGAAGGAACTGTAATAATCATTTAATATTCAGTCTTTACCAGTCTTTGAATCTGCAGTTGGGTTTGTTGACCTGGTCATTCAAAACTATGCACAAATATTCCCAGGATCACAAACCTAACCAATGAAGCCCTTTCCATTCTGAAATTACAGATTACATTAAAGCAGAAAATGTTAGAGACTGACAAATAGAGACTCTTCCTTATATATGATGAGAAGTTCAAGGTCAGAGATGGAAAATTAAATTGCTCTACTTATTTTTAATATGGTGTCACCAGATCATCTTTCCATGAACTTTTTAGCCTTTTGACCGTGCTCTGTCTTGTAAACAAAAAACAAACAAAAACATCAATATGAGCTCTCCAGCTTTAAAGAGGGTGATAACTTGAAGGTCTTATTTCATCTTCATTTACTATAAACTTTTGCTTTGAAGTTGATGAAATTATCAAACATTTAGTTCCTCTTTTTATAGATTCTGTTACTCCTGTAAACCTGAAGTTTAGGAAATACCTTGCTTCAAAATGCAGTGAATAAAGAACTCTAAAATTTTCAAGAAAAATGCATTAATTTTTTAAATAGATGGTCTTTGAACAACTATCAAATCAAATATGAAATTGAAAGGAATTGGATTTCTATTACTATTTCAAACAAAAATAAGTTTCAAGTAGGTTTGACCTAAGAATGAGAAGAAAAACTTTAAAATGGCAAAAGTGTCCATAAAACGTAATTTAGACTTTTGTGGAGAAAGGAAAATATTTTATCTATCAGGTGAAAAGAAAAAGATTGATGTTACATATGTTAAAATGTCAAACTTCCATTAAAAAGTAAAGTGACAAGACAGTCTGAGAAGTATTTGAAACATATGTAGCTGAAAAACAGCCAGTGTTCAGAATTCCACAGAACTACAAATCAGTAAGAAGACAAACCCAGTGGTTAAATGGACCAAGATCTGAATGAGACATTTCAAAAAAAGAAACTGAAATGGCCAATGAACAATTAAAAAGGCTCTCAATATTCACTAGTAATTTGGCAAGCACAAATTAAAATAATAAAATATAGTCTCGTTCATTCTAATGAGTAACATCTTCAAACTCTTCTTCTGTTCATGGAAAGAATGCATATTGGGATAACCACTGCTGAGAACAACTTGTCCATCCCTGTAAAGATAGCAAGCTATGTGTATTGCTCTGTCCAGCAGTTCCATGTGTGCACAGAGGCCCTAGGAAAACCTCAGTGAATGTAACAAACACTATTTGTTGGAACCTGATTTGCTCAGCCGACAACTAGAAATAACTCAAATATCCAATTGTGGAACAAAAGATAGATTGTGGTACATTTACATAATGTCTTACTCACTTTGAACCAGTTACATGAACTAAAATACATTTAATGACATAAATAAATTTCAAACACCTAATGTCGACCAAAACAAGATACATAATAAAGTGATATGTAATATAGGTAACATTTTAGTTTTAAAATATGCATATTAACCACTTACAGGTCCAATTATTTAAATATGGGATGGCCAAAATTTCATATATTCTTGTTAATTTTTATAAACTAATATAACAGGAAATACAAAAAAGACAAAGAATCAGTTGGTTAAAATGACATCTGCCCAAGTCACACCTGGGATAGTTGGTACATAAACAGACTTGCAAACCAAATGATGCTCGTGGTAAACTGTTAAGCAGTTTAACATTATGAAGGGTACAAAAAATATTTACACGAATGATAAATACCAAAACTAATGATATTCTATTACATCATCTAACAGTCATTACATTTTTGACAGTCAAAATATATATATGTAACTCCAAGTTTATAGATAAGGAAACCGAGGCACAGAGAGATTAAGTCATTTGTTTTTGTGATTTAACAGTATCTTGGTCAGCTCTTCCAACACTAGAACAAAATTCTTGACACCTAAAATTTAAAGGAGGAAGTGGTTATTTTGGTTTACAGTTTCATAGGTGTTCCATAGTCAACTGACTTCAAGGAGAAAAACATTCTGTCAAAATGGTATAGTGGAGAAAAGATACTTCACCTCAGGGAAGCCTGGAAGCAGAAATAGAGAAAGAGCCAGAAAGAAAGGTTATAGGAATCACATATAGTCTCTAAGGTCACATCCCTCTGTCCTACCCAGACATTTATAGAAATGTGATTCATTAATCTCCTAGGCATTCTCAAAGCCAATCAAGTTGGCCATCAATATTAAGTGTCATGGCTGATAAATGACAGAGCTGTAATTTTCAATCCTCCTTTTAACAAGAATACAACAGAAATTATCTCTAAGGGAAAGAGAATAGGATATAGAGATGGGGTACAGGGTTATGTGCATTGAAATGTTTCAGAGTATTAAAATTCTGAAGAAATCACGGTAAAATGATAAGACTTGATAAAACTAAACTGGATGAAAACAATTGCCTACTATGTCATTCTCCTTAACTTTCTATGTACTCATAACATTAGAAGAATAGGAAGAGAAAAAGGAGGAAAAGAAGGAAGAAGAGAGTGAAGGGAAGTGGGACGCGAAAAAGAGGGAGAGGAATGGAGAGGGCAGCTAGCAGATAGCTATGAGATAAAATGAAATGGGGTAAACTAGAACCAGAGGAGAAATAACATTATTTTCTAAATGTGAGGTTCCAAACATAGCCAAAACATTTATTCAGTGGTGATGTGCCCAAATGACTTTTAAACTAGTTTACTAAAGAAAAATCTAAATAATTTTACCTAAACTTTGCAGAATAATTTCTCCATATATTTCCATTGATGCATTCTCTACAATATAAGGCAAGCTTTATTATTATACTTGTCGTTAAGCAATTTAAAATTTAAACAAACATAATAACTTGTACAATACCTCTACAGTTAAGAGGTGCTGGGATTAACATTCAGACTCAGGTCGTCAAGTTGAATCCTCTCCTACTTCTCAAATGTGAATAGAGTCATTCAAAGAGTCTCACAGCAGCCACATCTATACTAAATTGACCAAGTTTAAAAATGCATTTTCATGGTCCTTAGAGCAGTCATATTCTTCCAACATAAAAACATCAGCTCAGACATCATTTTCTGTCATCCACATTTTCAGTGCTTGTGCTTGCAGAAACATCAATATTAATTCCAGCTTTAAAGTGGGTGCTGGCTAGGACTGTTCATTTCATCCTCATTTGCTATAACTTTTGCTTTGAAGTTGACATAATTACCAAATATTCAGTTCCTCTTTTGATAGATTCTGTCATTCCTGGAAATCTGAAGTTGTAGGAAATAACCTGCCTCAAAACAGAGTGAATAAAGAATTAGGAAAGAAAAAGAAAATGCAAGTGGTAACATTGACATCACCCTGGCCCACTAAAAAGTGATATTCTCTATGTCAATGCATTGATTGTTGATAGCCTCTTCATTCATGGGGAGAAGACTTTGGGGGCCCAAGAAAGTGGAGAAAATTGCCACGTTTCTAATTTGACATCATTTTGAAAAATGAGACAGATTCTGGAACTAAGGTAACTTTCTTGAAGGAGAGCCAAAAGATAAAAGACTACAGTTGGGCAGGAATTTTCTGCATGGTGACTTTGCTTTATAAAGAAAGTGACCTTTAGAAAAGACTTCATTACTATGTCTTCGTATCTTAAGTTTTGCAAAAAAAATTTTAAATGTGATTATATTGATCAAAATTAGGTTAAACCCAGTGAAACACTCTTCTGGTAGCATTGCAGGGGCAGTTCCAGAGATGATTAGCATATAGGCCAACAAACTGAGGGGCGAGATTCATCCTAATTGTGAACGCACTATCTCATAGGCTTAGAACCCAGACTCGACAAAAAGAGGAAGAAAAAAGAAATCAGCCTTCCTTTACAAGCTTGAGCCTGCTTGAGCAGGTGCACCTCTTGCATATGCCATGATCTGCGGACATCAGACTCGAGTTTCTTCAACCTTTCAACACAAGCCACACCGGTGACTCCCCAGGGTGCTTCCAGACCTTCACCCTCAGACTGGCACTGTGTCATTGAACCCTCTTGTTCTGATACCTTCAGTTCGTGGACTGAGCAGCTACAGGATCCTCCAGTTCTCCAGCGTACAATGGCTATTGTGGACTCTCTTGCCCCTGATCCTGTAAACCTAATAAAATCTATATATATCTTCCTATTAAAACTGCTGTTCTAGAGATACCAAACCTAAACAGATTTATATCTCAGATCTATCACTTAATATTCATGTTATTGCCTTGGGCATTTCATTTTACCTTATATGCCATTTTTAAAATGTAACTTAATTGTAATCACCTCAAACAAAGGCTGTGGTGAGACCAGTGCCTGGAAAATGCCATTGATTTTTATTAAGTGCTTCTTGCCATTATTATTCAGGACTTTGGTTAGGAAAAGAGTAGTGGTGCTGTAGTCAGTGATACAGAGGTATGATTGTATTTTTTTAAAAATGAGGAATTGGATTTTTAGATATGGTAGGAATGTGATATTGGTAATGTATCTACTTCAGATTAGATTAGAAGATGTCACATTGCCCTGTCTAGCATGTTAGACAAAATTCGTATACTTTTAGTTGCATCAAGAAAAAAATAACATTTGAAGCCTTTTAAAATGACATGTTTTTTCTTCTCTACTAAACCATGCAAAAAACTTGATCTTATTTTTCCTTGACCCCTTGATTGAAGTTGAAATCATCTATAGCTCTAGCTATCTAAATCTCAAACTGGAAGATTAATGAGGGGATATCCCTTCTGCCTATATCCAAGTCTTTGCAGGAATTTCTAGACCAGGAAGTCAAAGACTGCAAAACCCTACTTATAATCTTTCTCAGGACACAAGAAGACAATAAAAAGGTATTATTAAATAGAACTTAGTTCTATTAGATAAATGAATACACAAACAACAGTATCTCTAAATAAGACCATTTCAACCAGGAAATCTAGAAATTATTTTTATCTCAAGTGCAAGCAGACAAATATCATATAGTAAAAGGGCTGCAGTGATCATGTTAGAAATGGTGGGCATAAGTTCAATATCCACCTTTCTAGTATAGAAAGAAGAAGGAAAAAATATATGATTCGTGACAGGCACAATAAAGGTGGGAGTGGGAGGGAAGACTTAAACAAAAATATCTTCCAAAAACTGCTACTGAAAATTTCCAGGAAGCAGAAATAAAGGAATACAGTCTATGCAAGAAGATATCCCTATAAATCAACACAGAGGGCTTGAAGTCTGAGATTTCTGGGGACAAGAATAAAAGAGAATGAAGTCCAGCAGGAAGTGTCAAAGACAGACACTCGAAGAGTACTTAGCTAGGCGGCAGGAAGAATTGAGTCAGCAAAAGGAGATACTGAAAGCATAAAAGAATAATAGCAACTTGCTAGTTATAAAAGGTTAAGATGGCAAAACTTCAAGGACCCAGCAAAGAAGTCCTGGGAAATGAAAATTGATAAAAGGTTAATGAATGTGTTAATAAGAAGTCTAGAGAAGAGTTTCAGTAGAGTGGTGGGAAATTAGTGAAGAAATTAAGAGAGCAAAAATGTGCCTCTAGTACAAGAATACTGGCAATGCCACCAAGGGACATGCCACAAATTTGCCAATATAATTAAAAAGAAATGCACCTAGACTTGTAAATAGACAAGCATTTCCTGCCAACTCATTTCATCTGTGCCAAATAATGATTTCACCCCAGCTGTTCTCACAATTTTCAAAAGAATGAATTAGTAAAGTGTGAATTAGTGAGCTTTTGAAAATTTATGTTTTGACTTTCACCAACCAGATTTCCATTTTATTTAGGTAAGTGTCAAGAATCCTATAATATGTTATATACAATCAAATAAATTAATAGTAATTTGTTATTGCTATTATGATTATTATTTTGGTTATGATAATCGGAACACATGTGATTCCTTTTCAAATTGTTGTATCTCAGGATATGGTATTTTCAGTTAACATTTGGTATTTCAGTAGGCCCTAAATTTGCAGCTAGAAAATCACAACTTAAATTTCACAACTCTAGTCATAATTGATATATGCCAAAAACCTTTGCTGTTTAAAGTAGTTTTATTTTCTAGCTGAAGTTTTGCCATCAAAATTTAACATTAATTTTAAACAAATCTGTATTTTTCCTGTGTATTTCAAAGCAACCAGCTGTGAAATACTATATATATATATCATAAATGTAGTTATATCTGCTGATATCTATCTGTATATGTCAGCAGATATATATCTCTATATATCATATCTATCAGCAGATCAATATATAACATTTACAGATCCCAGTGGATTATTCCTTAGACAGTCAATTTAAAGTTGATTAAACAGCCTTAAATAGGTGATCGTATGCCACCAATGCATAAAATCCAGCTGACCCTATCGAATCCCTTGTCCTACCATCTTTCAAGCCATGTAGGAATATAGATTTTGTTTCTTTGGTTGTATTTTTTTAGGAAGCAGCAGTCCCTTAATACATTTGCTTTAAACCTTTCTGATATAGTTTGGTAGTTGTGCACTATGACTTTTCTCCTCAGCCTCTATAAGTACTGCACCTCTAAGAAACCAGTACAGGATCAGTTGACTTCTGAAAGTGATCGCAAACTCATATGCCAACTGTGGACAAGCATCTTACAAAAATCAGGGGTCACAAATTATAGCCTTTGGAACTGTGTTTGGAAATGAAGCTCTCTTGGAATCCAGTTATGTCACTACTCATTTATGTGTCATCCATGGCTACTTTCTGGCTGTGATAGCATAGTTGAATAGTTGAGGTAGGACAGTAATCAGCAAAGTCATAAAAATTTACTCCTTGACCCCTGATGCCAATGACCAGGACCAGATGTAAAGAAAAGTGAGAAGTGAGGATTGTGGTGACCAGTGGCACTGCATTGTACCTCAAGCACCTAGTGATTATGACCTTGTAGAAAAGCAGCCCAGCTTTACTGTATTCAATATTTGGAAAAAGCAATATGTACAGATTTCAGGTGAATTTTTGTACTGCTACCTACTAGTACATTTCTTTTTTTCCTAAATGAATGAGGTAACCCTGTAAGCTCAACAAAATCTATCTACTGCCTGGATCTACAAGTTTACAATCTCTGAAACAACCCTTACAACCATGTGGCATTCCATCAGTAATTGAGTTTCTGACTTCGAATTTTCAAGCTCTCTAAAAATACCAACAAAATAAAACCTGTTGATTAAACAAATCAGAATTCTTTCTTCACCTTCAGTAGAGGAAGCAAAGGTAGACTTTTTGTGTTTAAGAAGGGAAGAGTGAAACAAGATATCTGTAGAATTTTGAGTGCAGAGGCAGATCTACTTTAAGGGGGAGGGTGACAATCTGATTGGTACCTGTGGCAATAATAACTTAGGGATTGCCATAAAGAAAATTTGTGACACGATAATTTAGGAATAGTAAATGTGGCAGGGAAAGGCTTTAGATGTAAAATTTAAAGAGTAAACAGTTGTTTTGATGAGCCTAACTGAAAGATCTTTTACCACCAAGATGCAGTATATATTTTGATAATGAATGGTTCAGTAGTCTGTTATTTGGATAAATGGATTTTGAGTAAGCTCCTGAAACAACTAATAAAGTTATTTCATCTTCTTGGCTAAGATTTTCCAATGATAGTAATGTACTCTCGGCACTACAGTTACAGATGGCTTTGATTCTCAGCCTCCCCTTCTCCCTGAATTAGAGAGTACACCATTAATTATGAGAATATGATCAATTCAAATTAGCATTGCTGTGTGAGGTATCATGGTAGCATAGATGGTCTAGGGGATGGGAATTTCAAATGGCAAGAGGGGAGTTGGAGCGCATCAGCATTTAAGTAGTCACAATGCAGATCATGACAAACAAATACTACAAGAATGATTATGATCAAAGGTTGTTTGTAGTGCAGTCCTCAGCCAGGAGTCAAAAAGTCCAAAGTACAAAAGCCAAGTAAAAGCACAGACCCCAGCCTCCATTCAAAGAAATCACAGACTCAGAAATAAAGTTATTATCTGTACCACATGATCTGTGATTTCTTTACTGCTTCCTTTTCTAGGTCATTTTTAAAAGATTAAAGATTCCCGAGAGATCTGAAGAAATATGAATATAACATTCTCCCTTTAAATTTATGTACATTCGCCCACAAGAGGCCAAATTATATCCAAAGAGATTCTACTCTAAATTACCATCTGTTCAATTTCATGGGCCTCTCTACTGAACAGTTTTACAGTCATGGTGGTATTGTCTTGCTCTCTGGCTACCCTTTTTACTATAGCTTGTATCAGTTGCCTATTTTCTGGTCACTTAAATGGCAGCAAACTTGAGGCTCAGACAAAGCTATTCAGAGTTCCCCTTAAATAATTGGAGTTTGCTCGAAAAAAAACCCAGGGTGTTTTGTTTGGTTTTGTCTTTCCTTTTCTTTTTTCTTTTGAATTAAAAGTACAATATTCTCTTTTTTAGCAAAGGGAAACAGATGAATCCAAATGAAGCCTGGGTCATCAAGGAGAATCTTGAGGGCAG
Source organism: Cuniculus paca (assembly GCA_004365215.1). NCBI lineage: Eukaryota > Metazoa > Chordata > Mammalia > Rodentia > Cuniculidae > Cuniculus > Cuniculus paca. The sequence goes on along the minus strand of RJWT010006413.1, from coordinate 14,508 downwards.
GCATTCAGTTTATGGCAGTGACAAATCTATTTCTTGTTTTGCAGGTTGTAGTCACTTAACTTTTGTGCTATAACACTATGTCAGTCATCTAAAGTCAATGAAAGATCTATTTTCCACCAAACTTTGCATATAAATATACAACTTGTGGTTCTTATTTCTCCAGCTGTCCCAGAGTTATTCCTGTTGCTGTGTCTAGGCTATGAGTCCTGTGCTTGGCCAGACTGTAAGTGCTGATTTCAAGACTCAAGTTTATACTCAGAATCACAACCTCAGTCATTTATCTCTAAGCAGGGCTCCTGTTCACCTGATGACTAGGTCATCTTAGGGATTTTTGTCTCAGGCCCTTAAATTCTGAATCTCTAGTCTGGATGTTGTCTTCAGACCCTGATTTCTGGTCTAGACTTTTCTCATAAGATATACCTGCTTTGGATGGGGTGCCATTTCCTATCAGAATTCACAGCAATCCAACTCCATCAAAGACAGTAATATTATGGCAATTTAATAGGAAATGACTTGGGGGTCTCAAGATGGCTAGAATCCTCCTGGAAGGTTCCATGACTGCTGTGAAAATGTACCAAACTACTGTCACAAACCAATCCTCAGCAGAGAACAGTGTTTTGAGGTGTTCTGTCAGGTGGCAGAGTCCTGTTGCAGTCTTGTTCAAAGGTCATGTGTACATACCTTGTGTAACTAAGGGTATTTTCCCAGGTGTTAAGGGACCAGGCAAAGGCACTACACTCCAAAATGAATCCATCCCACCTTTGCAGGCCAAGAAGAAAGTAATTTAATCCACTGCAAGCTTGAGGTGCACTTTTCCAGGTGTAGAATACACTTGTATATAGGAAAATATTTTTATAATTAACTTTTAAAGTGGTTGGTTATACTGATATTGTTTATAAATACTGTGCAATCAATTTTCTTTGGTTTTGTTAGTTGCCAATAAAAGCATTGTCTCTTCTTTATTGCTATTAGCACCTCATTTCTTTTTTCTTATCTCAGTGAATAGGCTTTTTAACATCAATGCTAAAAGTGATCTTGGACATCTCTGTCCTATTTTTAAAAAAAATTTAAAGAGAATAAAACCAAACAAAACAAAACAGAATAAAACCAATCAGAACAAAACAATGAAAGTGATACAGGACTTCAAAACAAGATAATAGGAAATCAACAATGGCTACCATAATAACTCTAGTTTTCTTCAAAATAGCTCTCCATACAATCAGAAATAAAAAAAAGAATAAAACCAATCAAAACAAAACAATGAAAGCATTACAGGACTTCAAAACCAGATAATAGAAAATCAGCAACAGTTACCATAACATACCTTGTTTTCTCCAAAATAGCTGCCCATACCATCAGGCATAGTAAAATCAAACAAAATAAAACCAAACCAAACCAAACAAGGAAAACAATATTGGAATTCAAAACAAGATAATAGGAAATTAACAATGACTACCACCTTCCCTTTTTAGACATTTCCTCCCCTATCACTTTCTCAATATCTAGTGTACATTTTGGATCCTACTAACTCCTTCAGTTTTTTATGCTAGGGAGATAACACCCAAATGAGTCCAAATCATTTCACCCATGCACATGATCTCAAGTTGCCTACAAGCACCTAGAGATTATCCTTCTTTATACCTGAGTAGCTTTTCATTGGATAAAAATGTGGTATCTTTCTTACCCATTCTGTGGTTTATGGGCAAGCTACCCCTGCTTTGCTCTGGTTTTCTGTGGCATGGAACATTGATTCTCTCCTCTGACTTTCAGTCTACGAATATCCTTTCAAGTTAAATGTGTCTCATATACAGCAATTGATGGATCTTGATTCTTGATCCAGTTTCCTTGTGTTTCTTTTTATTAGTGAATTGAGGCCATCTACATTAATGGTTACAACTGGCATGCTTTGACTCATCTCTACCATGCTATCCTCCTGCTGTTGGCCTCCCATTTTTCTCTTCCATTCAGTTGCCAGCCCTGTTTGGTGATCCCCCTCTGTTGCTGTTCCTGGGACCATGGTCATCTTTACCTCTCTCTCTAGAATATCCATCGGCATTCTTTTTAGGGTTGGTTTGGTGGTCAAGAATTCTTTCAGTTGTTCATTATCATGGAAGTATCTTAATTCTCCATCAACTTTCAAAGACAGTTTTGCTGCATACATCAATCTGTGTTGGAAGTTGTTTTCTTTCAGAATTTGAAACAATTCATTCCAAGCTCTTCTTGACTTGATAGATTGTGTAGAGAAGTTTGTTGCAATTCTAATGGGTTTTCCCTTACAGGTGATCTGTTTCTTTACTCTAACAGCATATATTATTCTGTTCTTGTGCTGAATTTCTGGAATCTTAATTATTCTATGTCCTAGTGTAGATTTATTTTGGTTATGGGTAGTTGGAGTTCTATGTGCCTTGCTTGTCTGTATGCCTGGTCCTTTTCTCATGTTTGGAAAATTTTCTGCTATTACTTCTGTAAATAGTCTTCTTATGTCATTTGTGTTGAATCCTTCTTTTTCACTGACATCTATCACTCTTAAATTATTTTTCTTTGCATCATCTTACAGCTGTTGAATTTTTATTTCCTGGTTCTTTGTTATTTCTAAGAGCTCTTTCCTTTTACGATCACTAGCTGCAATCCTGTCTTCAAGGTCCCAAAATCTATCTTCAGTCTCTTTCAAGTGGTTTTGCCAGCTTTCAATGCAGGTTTTAATTTCCTGAATATCTTTTTGAATCTGTTTCATGCATTATAATTCCTTTCTATATTGTTCATTCAAGGTTTCCATCATTTTATTATCTGTGTATTCTTTAGATAGACTCAGCAATTTTTTCATTATATTTGTGATTTCTTCTTTTACCTGAGATAGTATTTCTGATCTCATTACTTTTACAGCCTCATGAGGTTGTTTCTTTACCGTGGTTGCTATCCTTTCAGACATTTCAGACATGTAACTTTCAATTTATTCCATGTATATATCTCCCAGAGTTGTGGGGCTATGTGGGCTGGAGGTTTGAGATTGCCTTTTACCCCTTTGTCTTGACATTTTCCTGGGTTCCTCCTGACAAGCTGGTTGTGGGGTCCTAAGGTGCTTCCTGTGTTGACTGCCCATCCATGGTGTAGGGGAATGGGCCAGGCACCTGGGTTTCTCTGAACCCACATTCACAAGGAGGCGGTGGGTTTGGAGCAGGCTTCTCCAGACTGTTGTGGCTATGCACGGCTTACCCGATGGTCATGGGTGTGTGGTGGTGGGCTGCTTCTTCTCTCAGCCTGTGTGGTTACACTGGGACCTCCCCAATGGCAGCAGGTGCACAGGGTTGTGTTTGTTGATTCTCCCAACCTGTGCTAGCTGCCTGCAGGAAACAAGCATCTCCAGTGGAGGCCTGTGGGTGCATGGGACATATCTGGCTGTTTCTCGCTGCCTGTGCTGGTTACCTGAGGGAAGTGAGTATCCCAATTGTGGCAGGTGCACAGGGGTTCCTGTTTTTAAATTTAATAGAAATATTTATGGTGAATTTATTTTTTTGCTGTTGTTTGTTTGGTTTGGGTTTGTTTTACCTTAAAGGTGAAACTGACACTGTATGAAATGATTTCATGGGGTTTTGTTTAGTTTTACGTGTGTGTGTGTGTGTGTGTGTGTGTGTGTGTTTCCAGGGATTAAACCTGGAGCCTTGAACATGCCAGGTAAGTAAGTGTTTTACCACAGAGGTAAACCCTCAGCCCAATGTAGTTTCTGTGTTGTGCTTTTAATAATAAAACAATTATTTTCACCATCCTCACTTCCTTATAACTATGCCTTCTTTTTTTTAACTATGTCTTCTTAATCATGCTATGTTAGTCTTTTAATTTGCAATTAAATTCTTTGAGCTTATTTTTTAATTTGACTTTTTTATCAAAACTAATAAGGTAAATTTGATAATCTTTTTATTTTCTATGCTACCTTATGAAATCTGTTGCCCTCTAAAAAATAAAAATGATGTTAACAGTTATAACCTACAAATCACACTAAACAATGAATTCTTTGGTTACAAAAGATTTAACCAGTGAAACACATAGGCTATATTTTCTATTTTTGTTATTGTCCTTTAATTTTAAAATGTGGTCTTCAATATAATTTTCAAGTTTTTCCAAAGTTATTGTTCTATTTTTTCTTGCTACATAAAGTCATTTTCTTTCAAAATATTTTGATATTTTCTTTTAAAAATAATCACTTTTTTCCAAGCTTTCAATTCATTTGCATAATGTTGTAAAGAAATATTCTCTCATTTTAAAAATTATTCACTATAACTGTGAGTAGCTCCCTTTTCATTGCTTAATTCTGTGTTTCTGCTTTCTCCCATTTTTTCTTGATTAAAATGCATTATGATGCCTGTAATTTACTTTCAGTATACTTCAACATAGGCAGTGTGGTACTATCTATGCATTAGCCTAACCTACACCTAAGGTAAAAAATATGTGTAGACTTAGTCATAAATTCACAGGCCAAGATTGGTCATCTGCAATTCTAGTCAGGCAAAGTCCCTTTGAGACTTGACTACTGTTAGTATTTCAGCTTTTTTTTAATGTCAGTTACACCAGGAGCATTTGGAATAAACATAATTAATATCATAGAATTTTCACCAAGAAAATGAGTGACTTCTAATCTGTGTTTTTTAAAATAACACAGTAGTCACTTATTGCTGACATGGGTTACATTTAGGATAGATTCCTGTTTTAACTACCACTTACAAATAAGATATCTTCTATCTCAAAACAGTTGTTTTTGTGGTTTTATTGCTGTTTATTAGTAACTTCTAGTTTAAGTGTGCTCAGTTCAGTGAACATATCCAATCCTATTACAACTTTTGGAAGTTATTATGCTTTCTAGGATATGTATGCACACATCTGTGTCCTAATAGAATAATAATTTACATATGTATGTATGTAAATATGTTTATAAAGACATAAACACTTATATTCCCCCCAAAAAAGAAAGTAACATGTGTGCATTCTGTTGGTTGATTTTTTTTCCCACAGCTTTTTTTAGTGCATATTGGCTATACAGATTAATGAGTTTTATTCTGGCAGATTTTTACATGTACATAACACACTAAACATTCTCCCCATTCCCATCTTTCCTCATAGTTCACATGTTTTTGGAGAAGTCAATATGCATAATGTATTTGGATATTTTTTGTTAACAAGTCAGAATCTAAGATATAGATGTGTATGATCACCTTAATCCTCCTTATCCTTCCTCATTCCTCATTGTGTGTATGGGTGTGTCTGTGTGTGCACTTTATCCATCAACAGCAAAGAGATGTACTTGTGTCCATTTCTCTTCCTACTTCATGCAATTTTGCTTTATGTTTGTGATGATATGTTAGGAGCTATATAAAGATGCAAGACACTCATATGTTCCCTGTGAATTGCATCTGTTTTTATCAGAAAGTGTCAGTCTGCTGCTTTAAAGCTCTACCTTGCACTCAATCATGTCTATCTGATGTGAATGTGACAGTCCCTGATTACCTTTGTACTTTAGCCTTTATCTTTTTAATATCAGCTGTTGTGAATTAGGGACTCTTCACACTTGTCTTTGTCATCCTCACCCTTAATGCTCCATGTTAGTGTGGAAAGATGTACATGCACATCTGAATTTATTGATTATTTCAACTATTTGACAGTAAATAAATGGATTTATGATCTCAGAGGAGGAAATGAAAACCAAAGGCTAGACATGGTGGTCATCATTGTTCTGAGAGAAACACAAAAATACAACTCTGCATATAGTATCCTTATTTCTTTCCTCAGGACTTTACACTGCTTATCTCCACCATGGTTTTGTGAAATACCATGCTCTAATTGCATTTCTTTTTGCTCTTCCTCAAACTATCATATCTACTCTGTTTTTTTCATGCCATAAGTATGTTCATGGTCCCTAAATGTGTTATCTCCAGAACCAAACTTTCACTGTAACTTTAGGTTCATTTGGATGGTTTTTTTTCTTTCCCCTCACCCTAATATGCTCTTCTTTCTGTTGCCATGTTGCTAATTTGCTGTCATGTCCAAACCCTAAAATTCACCCAAGTACTCTTTCTTTCTTTTATTCTTTACTTCCACTGGATCACCAAATCTAATAGAGACAGACTCCCAAAAACCTCAAAATCCAACAAGCTATCTTTTTCTTTGCTGTCAATCACTCTTTGGGGATTTTTTTTTTCTCATTCAGTTAAAATGATATTTTAAAATGCGGATTTTGGCTGGGGATCTAGCTCAGTGACCTAATTGCCTGCCTGGCAAGCACAAGGTCATGAGTTCAATTCCTGGTGCTGCAAAAATAAATAAATAAATAAATAAATAAATAAAATGTGGATTTTTCATACCCCACTCCATACATGAAATAATTTGTGACTTAGCTTCATTGTATACTGTCAATGGAAATATAAGTTGGTAGAACTATGTGTTAGTCAGCTTTCCATATCCATGACAAAATATATGACATAAACAACTTAAAGAGAGAGAGATTTATAATGGCTTACAGTTTCAGAAGTTTTAGTCCATGGATGGCTAATTCCATTGCTTTTATTCCTATAATAAAGTGGAAGTGCATGGTGGAGGAAAGCTGCATACTTCATGAAAGTAGGAAACAGAGCAAGGAGGAGAGGGTTGAGGACAAGACATATCCTTCAAAGGCATGACCCCCAATGATTACTTTCTTATGCCTCCATATACCCCATTCAGCTATGAACTCATCCATGGATTAACTCATTGATGTTGGTGCCCTTATGATCCAATCTCGTCTCTAGATCCCAACTACGAACACTACTGCATTGAGGATCAAGTCTTCAGCACCTGAGTCTTTGAGGGTACTTAATTTTTAAACCATAACAATGAACTTGAATTTTGGAAAACAGTATGGATGTTCCCCCCAAAATTAAAAATATGACCACCATATGACTCAGTTATACTGCTTCTGGGTATATCTCCTGAGGACATGAAATCAATATCTCATGATATCTGCATTCCTATATTCATTGCACAATTATTCATAATAGTCAATGTGGAAAGAATATAATGTCCATCAATAGAGGAATGAATAAAGATAAAGTAATATATAAACACACTGTAATATATGGCAATATGAATGAACATGACATTATGTTAGCGAAATAAGACAGACACAGAAAGACTGTATGTTCTCACCCTATGTTGGAATTTACAATAGTGCAGTGATCTGCACAGCCAGTGGGGTCTTGAGAGGGGGTAATGGGATATTAAAAAGCTAGACACACACTGAAAGGAAAACTAAGACTGGGTGTGACCTGACCTCTCTGATGGAGAGGCAGGGACAGCCCAGCATCATCTGCCTCTTTATACACAATAAAAGGTAGGGAAGCAAAACAGGGCCAAAAAGTGCAAGGTCTCAGTGTTTTGCTGAGAACACTGAAAGTGAAGCATTTTCAGAGCTACCTGTGCTATAGCTAACAGGGAACAACACAAAGCCAGACACCTGTTGGACTAGCCTTGATCTAATCCCAAAAATTTGTTTACGAGGCTCACCTGTGGTGCTCCGTGTTCTTGGGGCTGGCCTTGCTCTGGCCCTGAATACGTGGTCAATCTCCAACTCAGCTGCTCCCTACAACAATAGTTAAATCTATACAAGCAGAGACTAGAATGGTGACTTCCAGGGGTTGGAGTGTAGGAGAGAAGGAAAATATTGGTTGAAAGTTATGTATTCCAATTACAAGAGTAACAAGTTCTGGGGATCTAATGTATACCATTAGTAGTAATGGATGTGTTAATTTGCTTCTGGGCCTCATAACACAATGTATACATACACCAAATATCATACTGTATTGTACACATTAAATATATTCAAATTTGTCAATAAAATATTTTAAAATAAAAAGAAACTTCTATGGTTTTGTATGAAATAACATGTTTTCTTTGTTAAAGTGGATGTCTCTGTGTATCCGGAATAAGGGAAGCTCTCTTTTGACTCGGGGAATATTGAAGGAATCTTTTTCTCTCTTAGACTTTAGTTTGTCATTCCTTCAATCTTCCATAAAACTTAACTTCCACAAATATCTGTATAGACCAAATTTGATCTTTGTAAACACACCTCCCAGATGGACTCATCATATCTGACATGGTTCATTTTGTGTCTTTCTTTCCCTTTGGGTTCCCTGAGGGTAGGGAGAAATCTCCTCATTATGTTCCCACAGGCTGTCATATTTCTGGGATGTGCAGGGCACTTAATAAGCAGTCATTAACTACAGGAGAATGAATCAAAGGTAATTGAGATGACTAGATAAAAGGTACACACATTTCATTTTTTCTTTGTTTTATTGTTTCTCTTTTTATTTTAAATTCATGAAAGGATTATTTACTCCAACAAATAAGGAACTTATTTGTTTCCATCATGAAAATAATCTCTTTTCCAAATTAGAAAGTTGCCACAGATGTCACAAGGACCTGTGATCACACTTTCTTATTCCTTGGCTTCTACTTTTATATGAAACAATTAAAAGTTCTGAGATATTACCAGGTATTTCTATCATGTTGTCTAATGATCTCCAGTAATTTTAAACTTGTGCGTATTCTGGGTAGCATGCTTTGGGGTCTTATAATAAGAGATCTTCATCCTTGACAGTTTATCCTAAGCAGTTCCATAAAATTAATCAAGCATATTTTCGAACAGACACCTTAGTGACAAATAACTTTTGCAAAGAGACAGTTATGCTTGAAGTTATTTTAATGAGTGCAAAAATTCAATAGCTATATTTCCATTTATTTTTTTCCAAGAGTAAAATAATTAACTGGATTTTAGAAGATGTATAAAAGGAGCAAATTGTGCCAATGGACTTTTTATTATTATTCTTATTCAGAGAAGGAAGTATACAGAAATATGGAATGAGCTTATTTATAGAAATGTCAAACAACACATGCTAACAAACCTTTTGTTTGCAACTACTTGGGCTTGCTTTATAGTGTGGGTTGACATTTTCCCCTGAAGCCATCTTTTTTTTTAGATATATAAAGTATAATAAAATTAGATGTTCTTTTTAAAAATAGATGATATATAAAGTTTTGTCACTGCCCATGTCCATGGACTTGATTTAAAAGTGTAGTATTCTTCAGTAGTTTCTAAGCTTCCCCAAATTCTAAGAAAGTAAATGAAGAATATTCATATAAAATAATACTGCCAAACTCCAGCTTCATCCTAGCTACAAATGTCATAGAGAATCACAAAACAATGAAAACTAGGTTTATTTTAAAGGTCCAAACAATTAATATTCGTTATGGTTAGGAGTTCAAGGAGATTAAATTTCCATCCTCACCTAGTCAAATAATCTTTTCTGCAGTTGTAGCAGTTGATTTCCAACAGTGATTCTCCAAAGTTCTAGAATCTTACAGATGTGCCTCAACTATGAGAAAGATAAGTAACTGGAGCTTCAGACTTCCTGCTCTTTTCTCAGTGATGCCATGTCTGTCTCAACCTGACTTCATATAACCTTATATATGAGATTTGTTGGACACATGGTTTGATTATCATATCACTTAAAAATGAATATTACTAACCTGAAACAGTGAAGCCCATATCCTCCAGTCTCCCACTATCTGGCTTCTTCTGACACATCAAATTTTCTTGCTGTTATTGCCCAGCACAGAACTTCTAATATAAATTAATCTCTCATGGTATCCTGAATTTATTATGTACATGAGCTTCTCAAGTCATCTCCATCTTTTATTTTTTTCTTGAGTTAAATAAGCCTATTTATTGGTTCAACTACAGAGTATGAGTCCTCTAAGAACTCTTCTCTAACTCTTGCAGCCCTTAGTAAAGGGTATCTTCAGACTTTCATGATTCAGGGTAATCTTGATTAGCCCAAGAGTCTCAGTGTTACCAGAGAATTTCCAGGAAATATAAAGGCTCCAGTTTAGCTGCAGATCTCCTGTCAGAATCTGCATCATGATAAGATCTTGAGTAGTTCATGAATCACACACACATTAAAATTTGAATAATGTTTTAAAGCACAAATAAAAGGCTATAGCTTTTGCATGTACAGTATAAACTTGAAATCTAATATATAAACATAGTGTTCTTAAATGTTTGTTTATTCAACATCTATTTGAATTCCTCTTATTCCTTAAAGAAATTTCTCAACCTCCTCTGTCTCACTGTTTGTCTCTCTCTCTCTCTGTGTCTCTCTTTGTGTGTATGTGTGTCTTTCTTTCCCCTCCACACTCCTTGTTAGCTCTCCTTCTCTTTATCCCTCCCTACCCTCTTTCTTTCCCTCTCTTTTCCTGAATTTTCTCTATATAGAGACCAAAATCCACTGACTTAGTTTGTCTACTATTTCAAAATAAGTAGATAAGACAAGAAATTGTGTGAGAACTTTTAGTAACCACTGATAACTTATTTTAAAATATTGTATGTATATATTCACAGGAAGTTGCAAAAGAATGTGAAGGAAGGTACTAAATACTACTAACACTTATTTATCTGATGGTAATTTTCTGCATAACAATGGTATAATTTCAAAACCAGGAAAATTATGTTGACAGATACTTTACCAGTTATCCATAAAGTGAGTGAGGTGTGTATGTGTAGTTCTATGCAATTTTGTCACATGCATAGATTTGCATATCATCACAATCAAAATACTTACCTGTCTCATCATCACAAGACTCCCTCATGCAACCCCTTTACAGCCACATCCACTCTCCCACATCCCTAACTCCTGGCAACCACTTTTCGGATCTACATAATGAATGTTATATGACTGGAACCACATAGTATATGACTTTTTCAGATGGGGTTTTTCATTCCCATAACTCCCTTGAGATTCAAATTGTGATGTGTACAAGTGATTTGTTCCCTCAAGTTACTGTGCAGTACTTCTGGTATGGAAGCACCACAGTTTATTTAATTTTTCTTTCATTTATTGAAAGACATTGGGTTGTTTCTAACTTGGGGGGTATAATAGAAAAAGGTGATATCTTGGTTATGACTAATATTACCACTCAGGAAAACTGGTCAAAGGTACATAGGGTCTCTGCATTATTTCATACAGTTGTTTATGAATCTAATAATTAATTTTTCTAAATACAAGAGAAAATTAAACCTAGCAGCTATTGAAACAGATTCATTGTCATTCATTTACTCCATGTACATTTGTTTAGCATTCATTTTCTGCCAAGCAGTATTTTAAATACTACAAATATAATGGAGCTGATCTTCTAGTGGGAGCAGCATACAGTAAGATAGGAAAATTGTATAATGTTATTAAGGACAATTACTGCTGCAGAAGAAAGACAGAAATGGAAAAACATAGAGCAATCAGAGGAGGTAGTGCTGAGAGGCAACAGTTGAGTAAAGTAGGAAGGAAATGCAGAAGGACCTTACACAGAATTCCAAGGGAGGTTTGGGCTGAGAAAAGTCCTTTCTGATATGTCCAAGAAACAATTGGGAGCCTTGTGTTGCTAAAACAGTGAGCAGTGCTTAATGTGAGAAGATGTGGCACAAAAGTTACATGGCAAAGAGAAAGAGAAACATGGATGCTTAGAAACTTTAAACCATGGCAATCATTTTGGTTTGCATTCTGAGATGAGAAGTGGTTAGTGGTCTTAAACAGAGGAGTGACCAGATGGGACTTAACCTGCACCCAGATCACTCTGATTTCTGTGTTCAGAGTAGATTGTAGAAAAGCAAAAATGGAAACAAGGATACTGGTTAGGAACTTATTAAAATAATTAGGAAAAAGGAGGAAAATAATGGTGGTGAAGGTCAGAAATGACCAGATTCTGGACACACTACTATAAGTAAAAACCAGGAAATTGATGAAGGATTGGGTATAGGGCATAAGAAGCCAACAGGAGCAAAGTGAGAGCTCTTTATTACCAGTTCTCTTCTGCAGGACTTGCCTTGGGATTACTGAATCCACCCTCAGAAGTCTCCCCAGGCCTCTCTCCTTTCAGTGTGGGGCAAGTGCTCCTCCCTGGGGTGTCTCTTGTTGTCCCCAAGTGCCTGCTCTTACCTTTATATGAAAGCCATTTTATTACACACTTCCCCAAACTATGATAATGAGAGTGCTGTTTCCTGCTAGAATCACAACTAACACAAGTCATTTAGCAGGTAGAGTTTAAAGGACTTGGTGGAGGATTTATGTGGAATATGAGAGACAAGTCAAGCAAAAGTGGTTCTTTGGTTTACAGACTTAATTCGTTCCACAATTGTGGGGAAGATAGCCACGTTTGTGTTTGTACAGAGAGCATAGTCACAGTCATGTTCATCATCCGACGTGGAGTTTGCAAATGCAAACAAAATTTTGCCAAATGTTTTCATTTTTGTAAATCAAATTGTTCATGAACAGAAGTGCGCTTGAACCAAAGTATTACTGTACCTTGTCTACCTGAATTTTACCTTTACTTTCACAAGGAAATATGCCTGATAGTGTATTATACAACAGAACTTCCAAATTAGTTGACATGATAGCGATCACAATTATGTATACTGATGTCTACAAATCTTATCCAAAATTTGACCATTAGAATTTCACACACAGGCAAAGTAATCAGTGATCAATGGTGACTGACTTGTTAAAAAGGCAAGGTCACCAAAATGTTAAAATATCACTGAGACATTTTGGTGAGTATTAGTTTTCCTACTCTGGAGAATTAAAGTAAAAAATAAATTTAGCTTTCCAAAAGTTACTAATTCACTGAATCTCCAATGCTTGGCAAAGGATAGAACTAAACTAAATAAAAATCTGTTAAGACAAGTAAAGAATGAATAGGGTAACAACAAGCAGAGTTAAAATTGAAACAAAGAAATCTTTAGAAGAATGTGATGTGAGTCAATTTTTAGAAAATGTGGACAATATAAAATGGTGAAAACAAGATCTCTATAAATATAAAAATTAAGGGTGATGCCTACAAGTTTCTGTAAACCTTAAAGTAAAACCACACAATGGAAAAGAGAAGAAATGTGTGAACATAGAAATCTAAGAATGGGTGACATATTATGTATGCCTGAGTTCTGTTTCCCTTACAACTATAACTAACCTTTGAAATTTTTATCGCTTAATTTCCCATGCCTTTCACTGCCACTCCATCACTTTCAAAATGGGCTTAACAGTGTTTATACTATGTAACTCAGTACTGCAAAATTTAAAATGATTAATAAAATGTGTCCTAATTATTGCTAAACAATTTACATATATATTTTTTTGCATTGATATGTCTTTTAAATGCATATTAATTTCACAAGACATATCTCTGTTGATTATACTGTGTCTAGAGTTGGTGGAATCATTTAGGCATCAAATACTCAGGACTTGCATTTTCAGTAGAATAAAATTGCTCTTTTATATTCTTCTAAGGGTTACAGGGAACAACTATTGTTGATAATGTTAAAAGGAATTGTTGAAAAGACAGTGGATACCGTATAAAATCACTGCATGGGCCAGAGAACCTAACTGAGAGCTAAGCACCCATAAATGATAGCTGCAACCTTAACGCAGGGCTACCTCCATGGTCACTGCCTTCACCAAAACCCAGATGTTGTTATTGGCCCTGCTGGTGGAAAATAAATAGAATCTATTGCAAACAAGTCTTCTAGCAGCATCAATAATAAAATGCCAATAATTTGGCCTTATAACCACTTATTCCAGCAAAATAACTTCCATATGGAGCTACCTTTTTCAGGATGCCCTTAACCAAATAGAACAGAGAGAAGTGTCTAAGTCAGTTCTCGATGCCATAACAAAATACCATATGCTGCATAGCTGAAACTACATAAATTTATGTTCTCCTGGTTCGGAAAGCTGCAAAGGACACATACCCGGGATCTGGACACAAAGTAACCTGGAAAGGTGGAATTTTATAGGAAATCCCCTCAATACAGTGCAATAATGATATTTTGGCCAACAAAGTGCTGCATAGATGAGAATGTTGTCATAAGACTACATTGACAAGTGAAGATGGTTAAGTTTGTGTGAAATCACTGTATCATATTAGCACATGCTAAGACAAAATTGTCTATTCTCAGGACATGTCCACAAGGTTAAGTGACATGTAACTGTAATAAGGTTGAAGGAACACTGCATAGAGAAAGAATATAACAAATGCTCCATGCATTCGATAATTAGAATTTTAAAAAATAACATACTGAACTATCATCTTTATCAAATAAAGCTCTTTATTGGCAAAATGTGGCATATAACCTAGATAACTGATGCTCAACTGTGTAATGATGTATAAATGAGATCTAGAAAAAAGTCAAGTCATTGGAGATGCTTAGTTCTTATAAGTAAGAGCAGTGTTGAAGAAAGAAAAAGAGCCAGGGGGAAGGAGGGAGAGGGCAGGGTGAGGTGAGGCTGTACTTGGCTTAATGAGAAATGTAGATAAATTTCCACCCTCATAATAAAAATTTCTGCCAAAAATTTTAGAGAGAATTTTGTAAACAATGTTAATTAGTATGGGGTAATGGTTTCTTTTATATTCCATATAAATGTTTATTCAAGTATTTTTCCTTTA